>BPLR01014641.1:0-196254 GCA_021605095.1 Caerostris extrusa
GAATTGAGAAATTATAGCATGCATAAATCTATAAGTCATAAAGCAAATTAAAAACAAATATTAAGAAGATGCAAAACAAGAATTCTCAAAAATGGGCTTAAAGACAAACCTAAAGTTATCTTTTCATAGGTTGTGCTAATAGAAAGCAGTAGTCTATCCGGCATTCGTAAATTATTTTAAAAGGCATTTCAACAATCGAATTATGAGATATCAACATCATTAAAAATTTGTACTTAAACTAATGATTAACGAATTTTTCATTGTTTAAGAGAATAGCTATAATTAAAGATTTCCATAATTGACTAAAAATAACACAACTAATTATTTAAATGTTTCATTAAAATTGTATTAAATATAACAGCATTTTTTGTTACCGCATATTCTGAGCATCATCTCTAAAGCAGCTATGCATAAAACAAACAAATTGAAGCATTACAAAATTTTTCTTTTTTTAAGATCAATATAAAATTTGCTTAAAACATAAATTTGATTGCATTTATCAATAAACCAGGCCATGATCGGTAAATGCACTTTCTGTAATGCTTATATGAATAATCTGAAAATTTGTAAAATATGTAAATGAAGAAATTACTCAATTTCGGAGTTAAAAATGCTAAGAAAACGTTGTAAACAAAATCTTAAAGGTGAAATTTAAAATTTAATATTTAATAAATATTTAATATTAATTTTTTTCAAAAAAATAAAATTTTTTTTATTAATTTCAAAGACATTTTTAAGTACCAAGAATATACTATAGATGATTCTGTAATTACTTGTCTATGCACTTCACCCTTGGATAGCACACATTTTTTATAACCAATGTAATTTTAAAATTAAACTTAATATCAAATACAAAAAAATATTACAAGGAGGATTTCTTTAACCGTATAATTCAAATTTATGTAAAAGTTATATAAGAAACAGAATCTTGAGAGCTGGCATTCAAATTTAAAGTTTAATTATGAGTGTAAAAAGTCTATATCTCTGAATAACATTAATAAAAACTAAAAGATTGTGTAATTTTAAACTGTAATGCTTTCATAAACTGGATGTCACTGTAGATATTTATTTCATGGCTTTCCATAACAAATACAACTTTAACTTACTATCTTAACTAACAAAGAGCAGATTTTATAACTGAATTTAAAAGAAATAATTGGAAAAATAATAAAATGGATAAAGAAACTTTTTAAAAATATCTTGCTGCAGTATGACATCATAATTAAACATTTATATAACGCTTTTGTCATAACAGTTATTATGTATAAACAGAAAGATGGATATATTGTTATCGTGTACAACATATACCATTCATTACAGCAGTGCAGATAAATGATAAAATGGACTTGGAGATCTTGCAAAAACTGCTACTAATAATAATGATTTAAGTGAGAAACTAAATGAGCTAAAAAGCAAAAAAATGTAATAATTTTTTTAAATTTAGACTATAACATGAACGATATAAACACTTCGCAATATTTATATTTATATAAATGTTGTAACAAAAAAGAAATTAAAATGCTATGAAAACGAAAATCGTTAACTTCAGCTGCCATTCAAAATTAAAGTTTAATTATGAGTATAAAAAAAGTGTTATTACTATGAAGAAAACTAAAGATAGTGTAATTTTAAAATGTAATATTTTCAAAAACTATGACGGCCACTGTAAATGTTTATTTCCATATCTGCAAACAAACAAAATTTAAGCAATCTTAGCTAACAGAAGCTCTTAGCACGTTTTATAACTGAATTAAAACAAGTAATATAAAAAATAATTTTGGTCAATTAATACTTTTTTTTTTTTTTCACTATATTGCAGAAAATTCTTTATAAATAATTTTCATTCATTTTTAAGTTTCTCTGGCGCCATCTATTGGTAGATACATGCAACTTAAATCTAAAAAAAAACTAAAATTAATTAATTAAATTTAATTACTGAGTTAATATTTGAAAACTGTATTAACGTCAAGTGTCTTCCACTACAAATTCAAAAAAAATGTATCTGAACTTGAGCGGATGAATAAAAAGTATTTTATTCACGATTGAAAATTTGAACAAGATATATATAGGGAGAGTGTGTGAGCTAATAGAAGGAATTGAAAATAACTGGGAAAAATAATAAAATTAGATAAAAGCTTTAAAATATCTTGAAGAAGTAGAACATGATAATTAAACCTTTATGTAACGCTTTTGTTGTAAAATTTATTATGTATAAACAGAAGATAGATACATTGTTATCGTGTACAACATACACCATTCAAACAGCTGTGGATATAACATATAAATAGACTTGGGGCTGTTGACAAAAAATGATTTAAGACAAATTAAAATGAACTTATAAAATAAAAAAATTTAATCACTTCTGTAACCATAGACTATGACATGAATGATATATATCTTTCATAATACTTTATATGTTAATGAATGCTGCAATATCACAAATGAAGAAATTAAATGCTATGAAACACTTACACCGAAATTTGGGCTGACATTCAAAATTAAAATTTTATTATAGGTGTAAAAATATATCTATCTATCTATAAATAATATTAGTAAAACTAGAATTGTTTTATTCAATTCTTCCTATTATCTCACACTCTCCTATATATATCTTGTTCAAATTTTCAATCGTTCATAAAAACATTTTATTCTTCCATTCAAGTTCAAATACATCTTTTTTAACTTTTTAGTGGATGGCACTTGATGTTAATACATTTTTTTCAAATATTAATTCAGTAATTAAATTTAATTAATTAATTTTAGCTTTTCCTGGATTTAAGTTGCACATATCTACCGATCTTACAGATAAACTTAAAAAATAATGAAAATTATTTATAAAGGACTTTCTGCAATTTAATGAAAAGTAGGAATTGACTTTAATTTTTTTTTTTTTTATGTTACTTGTTTTAAAATGTAATATTTTCAAAAACTATGATGGTCACTGTAAATGTTTATTTTCCTAGATTTGTAAAACAAACAAATTTAATCAATCTTATCCAACAAAGAGCATATTTTATTTTTGTCTTGAAGAAGTAGAACATCATAATTAAACCTTTATATAACGCTTTTGTCGTAAAATTTATTATATATAAACAGAAGATGGACATATTGTTATCGTGTACAACATGCACCATTCAGAACAGCTGTGCACATAACAGATAAATGGACTTGGAGCTTTTGACTAAAAGGAAAATAAACGATTTGAGAGCAGAATAAAATGTGTTTGAAAAACATAAATTCAGGGAGGGGCTCTTATCCATAGGCCATCACGTGATCGATACATCTATGCGTTACGCAGTCTATGCATCTGAAAACCTCCGAACAGACATGTAATAAGTGAAGAGATCAAGTCTATTCATCAATCAAGCTTAGGTGTCAGGGCGCAAATTTTGTAAGACCGAGCCGTAAATCCAGGAGAGGGCGCAAGGGCTTAACCTGACCCCCGCCCCTGCAAAAGAAAAACAAAAAAAGAAAGAAAAAAAAGGGGTGAGTGGAGGAAAATGCTTGTTCTGCAAAAAAAAAAGTGAAAATAGACTTTTCCAGAAAGCTACGGTAGGGGAGAAAAGGAATTGTTTCAAATCTTTCGATGCGTGTTCAAAGTTATCATTCGGTATTTATTTCTGTTTTCTCATAGTCTTTTTTATTCCACTTTTTCGCCCCTTTTTCCAAAACCGTTTTTCAAAGATAAAAACGGAAATTCGAATAATGCCCCCTGCTATTTTTTTTTTTTTTTTTTTTTTTTTTCTTATTTTTTTGGAGCATTCAATTCTGTGATGTTGATTTTTTTTAACCTTTTTTTTTGTCTCTGTACTCACATGAATGGTTGAAACCCCGTTTCTTTCAATTGTATTTCTTTTTCCCTCTCTTTCTATATATATATATATATATTTATAAGAAATGCAATTGACACATTACTATATAGGAGTAATGTATCGCTGCATTTTCATTTTGAAATTTTTAACCTTCCAATACTGACAGATTGTAAATCATTTCTAAGAGAAGTTAAACGAGAATTTTTTCAGGTAAGATTTTTAAGCTTTGAGTGTTTACTAACCTGTGTTAAAACAGCTTATATAGTAAATTTAACTTCAAGAAAAGATGGATAATTTCTTTTTGATTAATTAAAAGCAATTATATTTGTTTTATTTTTATTTATTTATTCGTTTTTACATACAGTATTTTCTTTACACTCCTACATAATTTGAGTTAAATTTAAGAAAAAAAGTTAGTTTAAAACTTTTATCTTGTAAATTTCAATTTTTCATACTGCCATAATTCCTGAATATTAATTTCGAAATTAATTACTTATTCATTTTTATGCTCAGTATTTTCTTTACATACCTAAACATTTTGAGTTAAAATAATAAAAAAAAAGTTAGATTAAAACATTCATCTTGTGACAGAAATATTTAAATCTTTATATTTTTGTTAATGCATCATTTTTTTTTTCTTTATTCAAAATATTTAATATAATCTTATACAAAGTCTACAGCCGAATGAATTAGCCTAATTAGCCTAAAGTGTGCAAAAAGTGACCATAAAGCAACCAACCAAACCAAAACCATTTTTATTCTGTAAAAATAATTAAAACAACTACTGCTGGATTATAAAACAAATCTCGAAATTGGGCTGCAAAAATTTAGATACCTTTGTAAATTCTTGTGTAAAAATTTAGTGTAATATGTGTTATTTCTTTTTATTATTTGAGGAGAATAATATTTAAAATAGCCTATCAGATTCAGCAGAAACAAACAAGCAATCAACCAAGTGAGCAACACTGAATATCTCGATTTACCACAAGATGCATTAACACATTTAGGACATTAATAAATTAGGAATGTGTAACCGAATCGTAGTATGAAGTTAGGAATCATAGACATAGACTAATCTCCATTAATAAGTTCCATTAATATTGATATATTTTAGTGTGCAATTTTCAGTCATTAATGTGTCCTACGGCCTTGAACATTTAATTATTTCACTAGCTATGTTTGGATGTAAAGTGTATTGAATTTCAGTAAAAATGGTATTTTCTTTTAATTTGCCTTATAAATAACAATTTATAAAGCAAATTAAATAAATTAAATGAACAATTAAATTAATTTAATTTGATGTACATTCAAATAACTTACTTTTGTGTTGTTGGATTCGACTTTTATAATCATCAGGTGGTATTTATGAAAATTTTAATTCAAGTTTTAACAAAAAACAACATTAAGAAAGTGACACATTTGGCGGGTGCTAAGTATATGTGGAATAGTTAAAGAATAATTAGAAATTCAAGGATGCATGACCAATCGATAGCATTCAATCGTACTATGAATCCACAAATGTTTAAACTTACCTCTGTTGTTGAGGATACATGCATTTATAAATCTATATATATAGAGAAATAAATAATCTCACATCATCAGGCCCCTCTTTCATCATTGTTAATTATTACTCCCCGTCTGCAACATTTTTGAATAAAAGAATCTACATATCCAATAAAAAAGCAAATTGTCAAGAATACCATGGTAACGAAGAAAAAAGTATTAATAGTGTGGAAGCAACACACAAATATGCTCGCATTACTTTGTTCAAAAATGGTTCCTGTATTACCTGCCAGGAAGGATAATGCGAATAGCCTCACGATGTGATAATATGCTTGAGCCATTAAAATGACACTTGGAATGAATTAGAGTGACTCGCTGTCATGAATGATAACAGTACCATTTCATTAAGTGTAATAAATGGATGCCAATATAAAACAAAAACTGACTAGAATCTTTGGTATTGGAGCCTACACACAAGAACTTGATGTTCATTTACTCGACTGAAGTAAGATTTATCTCAAAGTACTATGCTGGAATTCATGACAATTTAATAAGACTAAAATCCAGATGATATAATCATAGTTGCGTGGTTAAAAACCAATATTTTAAAATTCATTTTATATGTACTTCATCTCGACTAAACGCCCTGATATGATGGAAGCTACGCTACTGTGGAGAAGGCACTAGCACTTTGCTGGCCGACAATGATGCTGTTGGGGCAATTGTGGAATATCACTTAATCATTCGATCTTGCCTTTCAAAACATTTTTTTACACCATTGAATATCTTGAAGCAACCATTGTCCATTCATTGTTTTTTGTATCATTAACCAACTTCAAAGTTGTGGAGCATATGAGCATGATCGATGTCGTATAAATTATTTGTAAAGTTTTCAATAACATTACATTGATTGATTGGTTGTATTTCAGGAAAACGCAATGCCACTGACGGAAAATATAAACCTATCGTAATCTACTCTGCGGGGCCTGAAGACCGAGTGACTAGTGTTGTGGCTGTTGGTGCTATAGATTTCGGGTTCGAGTCACGACATTGCCATATATATGTATAGTGACTCGGAATCAACTTTAAACCGAATGTCTGTGCCTAATATGAATTTTGGGCTTAGGGCTAACAATCCTACCCCGTAAAAATGAAGATATCTCCTGTTTCGAAATCTGCCAGTAGACAGACGTCCTTAGCCAACATGGGGCAAATGAAGAAGAATCTTTTACTATTTTACGCAATTACTGTTACATTCTTGAAACGCGCTCTACAATAATGTCGCGGCCTGTTGGGCAATTGATAGCTCTCTCGTCTTTGGTACCACAGGCTTCAGGTTATGATCCTGCCGGTGGCATGGATGATTGTTAATGGTTCGGGATCCATTTTAACCTGTAGGTCCCGCTTTGTTTAACCTTCGCTTATGCAAAATGACAGTAGAGCGATAATTAAACCAAATGTATAATAAAGTCAGCATTTACTGGCCATAAAATTTAATTATTTTATCAAGTTACATACAAAAACTCCTGAAATTTCTCGATGGATGAATTGTTTTTACAAGTTCTATTCGAATTTATTTATTTTTGTAAATGAATACATTTATTTAGTGTTGACTATAAAGTAAATAATACAAGAAAAGTTTTATATATACAAATTTTAAATTAATTCACACTTAAATATGGGCAAAATTTATTTTAATTCATTTAATAAAATGAATGAAAGATGTCAGTTGGATACAATTTATTTTCTGCCTATTTATACGGAAAATTCTCAATAATTGTGTACATAAAATTATTAAATCCTTTAATAAGGATTATTTACCTCTTCAAACTAATCTACAAATAAAATGTCAAAATTAATTCAAAATATTTTATTTAACTCATTATTATTAATTCTTCCTTATATTTTCCAGTATTCCTTAGTATCTTCCACTAAAATCATGTTATAATGAATTTATAACAATGTTTGTTAAAACGTAAGAAGAAGAAAAGAGGAATTTTCCCCTACTTGTTATCATCATAATAATGAACTTCCCTAGAATGTTTGGAGTCCTAAATTGGATTTTGAATGAAATACATAATTTACTACTAACTTTGTGTATATATAACAAAGTAATCAGTTTGAAAATACTAGCAATTGGTTCAACACTATGTACATCTATAATAAGATTTCGCTGAATGAGTTTTCTGAGGATAATCAAGAAAACGGTATGCATAAACGCTATGTTAGAACTTAATTGCCAAAAGTAGCAATTGGTTAGACTGCTTTTTTTTAATTAATTATAAATAAAATAGGGAATTCTTATATAAAGAGTAAAGTACAAAATTTAATCGTATTATGCATTTGATAATTTTTATAATTTTTAGAGAAACTCTAGAAGACTACTTCCAGTCCTTTATTAATTTTCAAAAAATAAACAAGATGTTTAATCATGTTATTATAGAAAGAAGTACTAGCTCTAATATAATCGTAGTTAGCTATTATCATATCATTTAAAAGTATTTGTTATCAGAAATTTAGTGTTGCAATTATTTGTTAGTTAGTATAAATCGTTTAAAGTAAAATAATAATAATAAGTTATAATAAGCTAAAGATGAATAATAATAAAGTAATAGTAAAATAATAATAAAATAACTAGTCAAATCAAATTTTGAAAAAAATAAATTAAAAATTAAATAATATATTTTAAATATAATTAGAAAATAATGGTTTTTCTACGAAATAATTTATATAATTCGCTTTATTTAATTTTTAAAAGGAAATTAACTAAATCTTATTAAAAAATAAGACTATTTAATTAGATCCAAAATATCTTATCTGGATATACTAATTTAAACTCAATAATTAATTGAAATAAAATAAGAATTTTTTCATATACAGAGTAAAATGCATAACTAAATCGTGTTATACGTCTGCAAATTTTTATAATGCTAGAGTAATTCCAGTCATTTACAATTTTTTTTAAATAAACAGGTTGTTTAATTATGTGATTACAGAAAGAAGTGTTAGTTCTAATAGTTAGCTGTTATTCTATCATTTAAAAATATTTGTTATCAGAAATTTAATGTTGAAGTTATTTGTTAGTTAGTTTAAATTGTTTAATATAAAAAAAAATAAATAATAATACGTTAATGATAAGCAATAATAAAATAATAATAAAGAATTAATGAAAGTAACAAATCAAATCAAATTTTGAAAAATAAAATTAAAAAAAAAATAAATTATCAATTTTAAACATAATTAGGAAATGGTTTTTCTACGAATTAACTTAAATAATTTTGTTTTATTTTTTTTAAAAGGAAATTAAATAAAATTTATTAGAAAATAAAAGCTAATTAAATAAAATTAAGAAAATATCATATCAGTATATGTTAATTTCAACTTAATAATTAATTTTTAAGAAAAACTGTTTTGTTATTCTGATAATTAATTAAAATGGTATGGGTACATTTAATAATATACTTTTTCGTATTTCAAGTATCTGCATAAGAAGTTAAAACTATATTTGCATAAAAGAGCAATTAGAAAAGCACATCAAGTAAGAATATTCCCTGTTTTAAAAGAAAAATGTCTGTAATCAGTTTTGAAATAGAAATGCCGATGCTCTATTTAAAAAGAAAATGTCTGTAATCAGTTTTGAAAGAAAAATGCTGATGTTTATTTAAAAAGAATATAGCTTTATTATACGCTTTATTTAAAAGAAAAATGCCGATATTCAATTTACGAATGCCGATGCTATATTTATTTATTTATTATTATTATTATTTTTTTCTTCCGCAATTGCTTTTCAGTAATTTTCATAAATGAAAATGCTAAATGTTATTAATAAGGATATAAAACCAGCAACAAGCTATTTTTTTGAATCACTCAATTGTTAATATACAAAACTTATCCCTATAATAAATTTAAGGCCTACTTTTCAGTTTACCAATGATTAAACATTAATTTTTAATCATAGGCCAGTTTTTCAGAGAATAGATTTTGGTTTGTTTTTAATTTGAATTAATAAATTTAGAAATAGATTTCATTCCATGAATTGCAATTGGAAAATTAATTTTTACTTATTTCTATTTTATTCAAATTTCATGTGCAATATTACGAAAATAAGCAAATTATCTATAGGTCATCAAGTTAAAAAAATTTTTTTTTCATTTGTTCAAAAATTTTGCTTAAATAATATTTAGTATAAAATAGAGTTTAAATATTTTTGCTTCTAAATACTTATAAAGAGATTTATTATTTTGAACTATTTTTGTTAAGAAATGTTATTCCGTTAAGGGACTGATAGAATATACAAATTTCTTTAATTAATTAATTATTTTCCATTTATCTTCCATGAAACAATAATACTGTATTTTTTAATATTTCAGTTTCATAAAAACAAAAACATTATGATATTCTTAAATGAAGTATTAATTATCATAATAAATAATTAAGCCATTTAATAAATAAACAAATATTTAATAATCAAAAAAAAAACATATGATATACTTGATAAAAATAATAAATAATTAAAATTAATTATGATTTACTTGATTATGATATTTTATGATTTACTTGATTATCATATATTCATGAAGTTGTAAGTAACCTATTAAATAATTAACCTATTAATAAATAAATGCTCATTTACTAATGAACATATTAAATATAGATTTATTCATTTAAAATATTAAATAATTCGAAGAACATAATTCTTTGAGTTAACTAAATAATATTTGCATGGCCAGGTTTGTTTACATACATTTTGATTTAAAATATTTCTGACAAAAATCATTTGTAATAGAAAAGATTTTAAAATAGTATAAATACAACTATAGCTAATTATTTAGTAGGTGTGTAAATGCTATTTAGTGAAAGGTTGATAGAGTATACAAATTTCTTTAATTAGATAAATACATTTCTGAATATATCGGCAATTGATGTATTTTTATAGGTAAATTTCAAGTTAATTATTTTCCCATTTATCTTCCATGAAACAATAATACTCTACTTTTTTTAACATTTCAGTTTCACAAAAACAAAACATTATGATATGCATGCTAACGTTTTAATTAACCTATTAAATAATTAAACCTATTAACAAATAAATGCCCATAATAATGAAGATAACAATCATTTATTTAAAAAAATAAAAAAAAACCTAACAATCAATAACCTAAACATTTATTTCGCCATTTAACTTATTAAGTAATTGGAAAAAAAATGGCATTATAACATACAAAAAACAAAGCATTTTGTTATTATTACTAAAGTGTTAATTAACCTATAAAATAATAACCTATAAATTAATTAATAAATAAATGCCCATTTAATAATGAACAAATTAAATTTATTTATTCAATTAGCATGTTAAGTAATTGGAAGAACACATCTCTTTGCGTTTATTACCACATATTTACATTTTAAAATAGAATGTATTTACATACATCTATTTTGAATATTCCAGGAATATTTACATACATTTGATTTAAAATGTACCTGACAGAAATCTGCTGTGATGGAAAAGATTTTAAAACAGCATAACTGCAACTATAGCTAATTATTTAGCAGTTCTGTAAAATGCTAATACATCCAATAAAGCCACTGTAAACAAGCCGAATGATTAATTGTTTCCATCTACTGATTAAAGCGAGCGGTAGCACTTTCTGAGAAATCAGAAATCAATGCGAAATCCATTAAGATACTGTTATCAGCTCACACGTGAAGTGAGAAGGGAATAGATGACCATTAGAGCCGTCGAGCTGCCCAATATCCCTCCGAAAACAATACCGACATTCGGGCTGCATTTGGCCGAGGCTAATCAAGGCCCTGCATTTCCTGAGATTTCTCCACAGACTTCGAATAAATACTCCTGATGCTTGTATTTTCGTAGATATCAGATTTCATTTCAGTTGTAAATGATCGTTAATTGGCATTTGATCAACATTTGATCTTTTGCTAAATAAGGATTTATTTTACTGATTAATTCCATCTCGGAAAACAATTTTTGAAAATATTTTTTTTAAATATTATTACTGTAAATTCGATATTAAAGTGAATCTATCATGTGATCTGTAATTTACAAAGTATTTTATTCAACAAGGTGAATTTTTACATATTAGCAGAGCATAACTGTATATAACGCCAATAATTTAATTTACACAATGCATATCACGAGTAAAAACAATTTACACGTCCACACAGTTCGAATTAATCCTTAGGATGTTTTTGTTTGCAGATATCATATTCATTTCAACTGTAAATGATCGGTAATTGGTATTGAGAACTTTCCTCTTTTTTATCTTTAGCTAAATAAAGATTTATTTTACTGACTAATCCATCATGGACACAAATGACAAAAATTCTGAAAAAAAATTCACTTTTTTTTAGAAATTATTACTTTAATTAAATATTTATCATGGGACCTATAATTCGCATTATCTTTAATCATCGAGATAATTTTTTACACACTAGCAGCAAAAACTTTTTCAGTATATAACACCAATAAAGTAATTTACACAATGTATGTAAATACTCAGGATGCTTGTATTCGTTGATATCACATTAATTTCAATTGCAAATGATTGTTAATTGGTATTTGTATTGTGAAATTTCCTACATCTGGCCTTTTGCTAAATTAAGTTTCATTTATTGATTAAACACGGACACGAATTTCTGAAATTTATTTTATATATCATTATTTTAAATTCAATATTTATCGTGTGATCCATAATTTACAGAGTTGATTTATTAAGATGAATTCTTACATACTACCATCATACTCCCTCTTTATATATATAATTAATAACTTAATTTATATAATGCATACCATCAGTAAAATATATTTACACACTACGGCATTTTTGTTCGTATATATCACATTCACTTCAAATGTAAATGATCGTTAATTGGTATCGAGAAGTTTCCTACATTTGATCTTTTGCTAAGTAATTCTTTATTTTGCTGATTAATCTATCAGGGACACGAATGACAGAAATTGAAAAAAATTCATTTTTTTAGATATTATTACTTTAAATTAAATATCTATCATGTGATCTATAATTTACAGAGTATTTTTATTCATCTAGATGATTTTTACATATTAGCACCATACTCACTTCAGTATATAAAGACAATAATTTAAGTTCCACAATGTACATCACCAGTAAAATAAAGTTCAACATTATATTATATCCACACAAAATCCAATATCCCTACGAAAACAATACCGACATTCGGGTTGCATTTGGCTGAGGAACCCTGGTTAATTAAGGTCCTGCATTTCCTGAGATTTCTTTACACACTTCGAATAAATACTCGGGACTTTGTATTTCTTAGATATCAGATTCCTTTCTGTCAGATATCAGATTGCTAATAACGTAATTTACATAATGTATACCACTAGTAAAAGAAATGCACACAATTAATTCTTATTAATTCTTTCTTCTTATTCGTAGGTATCAGATTCATTTCAATTGTAAATGATCATTAATTGTCATTGCGAAATTTCCTACATCTGATCTTTTGATAAATAGTGCTTTATTTTACTGATTAATCTATCCTGGATACGAATGACAGAAAATATGAAAATATATATATTTTTTTACTTTAAATCCATAGATATTATACACCACTTGATAAATCCATTATTTATCAAGTGGTGCATAATTTACATACTATTTTTATTCATCAAGATGAATTTTTGAAAACTAGCAACATAACTTACTCTGTACATAACTTAATAACTTAATTTACACAATGTACCACACAACACCTGTAGAAGAACAAACCTTTATTTCGAACCATGTGGAACTATATTATCTCCACACAGTTCGAATTCATTTTTAATAATGCTTTTGTTCGTAGACGGACATTAAGTGTAAATGTAAATTATCCTTATTTGATATTGATAACCTACATCTGATTCTTTGCTCAATTTAATTTATTCGGTAATCGATCACGATTGATAAGACTGATGAAAATAATTGAATGATAATTTTTTAAATATTATTTTACATTTAATTTTCAGTATTATAACTTTAAATTGAAAATATTTTTATTTATCAGAAATAACTTTTGTATAATAACATCATAACATACACATAAAATCAACAACATAATTTACAAATTATATAAGTCTCCCAGACTACGAATTAATACTCAGGATGCTTGTAATGTAATCAGTTCAAATGTAAATGATCGTTAATTGGTGTTAAGAACCTACATCTGACCTTTTTCTAAACAAAGCTTGATTTCATTGATTAATCCATCATAGAAGCGAATTTCTGAGAATTTTTTTTAAAAATATTTTTACTTTATATTTAATATTTATCGTGCGATCTCATAACATTTTTATACAATATTTATTACACAATATTCTGTAATAATTATTGTTAAAAATATTATTACACAATATTTTTATTCATCGAGATGAATTTTTACAAACTAGCAGCTTAACTTCCTCAATATATAACACCAATAACGTAATTTACACAATGTATACTATGTAATGTAATTTAATTTTAACGTAATGTAAATACTACAGAGTATTTTTATTCATCGTTATGAACTTTTACATACATACTAGCAGCATAACTTTACTCTAAATATAACGCCAATAACAAAATTTACACAATGTATATCACCAGTAAAAGAAATTTACACACTATATTACCACCACACTGTTTCAATAAATACTCAGGATGCTTATATTCGTAGATATTCCATTAATTTCAATTGTAAATGATAGCTAATTGTTATCGAGAAATTTCCTACATTTGATATTTTTTAAATAAAGCACTATTTTACTGATTAATCAATGACGGACACGAATTTCTAAAAAAACTCTTTTTTTAGATATTATTAAATAAATTCAATATTTATCATGTCATCTGTAATTTAAGGAGTTTTTATTGAGACGATTCTTACATAGTAGCAACATAACTCACTCTGTATATAACACTAATAACGTAATTATTTTGTGAGTCAACTTACCTACTTTACCTGCTATTATATACTTTTTAATACATAAGACAATGATGCAATAGCGTTAAACAATTTACATGAGACAAAATTAAAATTGTCAAAAGGTGTTGAAACTAAAAGAAAAAAAAATCAGAACAATAAATATACACCATATAATAATAATCCAGACTGAAGAAGAAATTCAGAATAAAAGAAATATTTTTCAGTTTTATAAAATTTAAAAAAAAAAAATCCAAATAATTACATTTTGGAAATGTCACTGTATTACAAACCATAAACCGTTATTGAAATGTTAACACAGTGAATAATAAAAATATTTTTTAATAACATTTGTATTAATACTACAAAAATATATAGATGTACTATTTTTTAAATAAATTTTTATATTTGAATATACAGCTTATATATTTTGTATCACACGTGGCAAAAAATTTCTTTACATTTGCTGTATTATCTGACATAATTTTTTTCCATGTTTCTTAAGAATTGATGTACGTAAATTGTATTTTTAATCTTACCATTTCTGTAAAATAATTATATTCCGGATGTATATTTTCTAAATAATCACGTATCCAATTAAGGTATAACTTTAGGAAAAACACATTTTTTGTTTCATTTACAGATTGAAAGGTAACTGTAATTTATTTCTGAAATTTTATTTGAATAAAATAGGACGGATTTTATTTCTATCTTACTTGTTAACATATTATTTGAAATATAATACCAATAAAGCATTATTATAATTCAATTTTTGTAGAATTTAAAAAATTAGATGCAATAATACTCTTTTAAAGAACATAACTAACCATAATCACGAAATTACAAATAGCAAAAATCATAGAATTATTTATGCAATGAAACAGAATGATTGGAGAAAAATTGGTTTTGAATTAAGAATTGATTGTAACTTTTTTCATCACCAGCAACATTCAGCTGTATTTTGGAATAAACTTTGGTTTACATTTACACTTATCTACTTAATGAGGATAATTATTATTTCAGGGGCCTAATAGCAGAGTGAATAGAGTGTCACAATTTTCTGGTTCGAGTACCGGCAGTACCATGGATGCTTGTAATGGTTCGGAATGCACTTTAAACCGCTTGTCGCGGTCTACAATGACCGAGCAGTGGGAGTAGTGCTGACACCCTTACCCAGTAAAAAGAAAGCATTTTCTGTATCGAAATCTTCAATAAGCAAACGTCCTTGGCCCAAAACGGGGATGTTGCGCCACTGATGGTAATGATGATGATGAATTATTATTTCAGATGTCTGTTGGACGACGGTTTGGCGCTCTAGCGCTCAATTGCAAACGTTTCGGGTTCCACTCCCGACTGTGTCATGGATCTTTATAGTGGTTCCGATTAAACCATAGATCCCTGTATAATATGAAAGTAGGGCTGACAGGGCTACTAAGTAAAAAGAAAACATTTCTTGTCTCGAAGTTTGCAAATAGGCAGACAGCCTTCTCCCACCATGGGATTATTGCGTCAAGGAAGAAGAATCATTACTTGAAATCGATTTCAAACTAATCGTCTAACTTAAATTTAACTAATTTTTAACTAATAAATCTAAATTTTTAAGCTTATTTCAGCCAAATAAAGCTTACACAAAGGAAAACTAACTTAAATTAGATAGAGTTGAATACTTCATATACTTTCCGATAGTAAAACTGTGTGCATGCAATGATAAAAAAATGGAAATGGTTTTCAAAGACCTAATACATCAATGATAAAGGAATAAATTCAAAGAAAATGTTGAATTTAAAGATTCGATAATTTTAGATTTCAAAGGAATGTTTAATATGTTACATTTTTATGCTAAAGCATAACACAACTAAATTACTTACTAAAGCAGCATTTTTATTATTTCTAATTTTGATTTAACTTATTGTTTGGTGCAATATTTTACATCACAATAATTCAAAAACATAATAATAAGCTTATAAGTTTCCCATTGTCAATTTGCCAACTACACGAAGAAACATGTACCATAAAAAAGATTTTAATCTCATTTTTTAAAGACCGACTAAACCATGTCGAAATATTATTGCTCCCTTTACTCCTGTTTTTTGAAACCACACTGATTCTAAATATTCACGATTGAAACAGCAAGAAAAATCACTTTAAAAGCGAAGACTTCGATTCGAATCACCGCTAATTCTTCACCAAAGAATGGAGAGTATTTGAACAGCCTTCTGGTATTTTTACAACGCCATTTGATTCCAAGGAGCAATGCTACTTAAAGTTTTTATGACTTTAACAAACGATGCATAATGTATTGAGATGAGATTTGAAATGCCATTAAGAAACTTGTTTTACTTTCTATCTGATGGGGAGTAAAACCTGAAGATTTAAATAAAGGAAGTGAGTTTATTGGTGCAATCCGCTTAGGATACCAGTTAACATGCATTTCGTTAAAAGTTAAATTTTAAGTCTTTACTATTCACATATAATTACTTATTATTGTTCAAGGAAAGAATTGTAAAATGATATACATATATATATATATATATATATATATATATATGTATTATTTTACTTTTGCTCTTATTTCTTTTAACGATTCAATATCATAAAAATTGGTAATTACCCAATATAAAACGGATATAAATTTTATCCGTTTTATAGGGTATTATAATTTTTATATGGCCGCTAATTATCTGTTATAAAAACTTTATATGCATTATAATACATATTTATTACATACATTATTTACATACAATATTATTTACATACATTGAAAACTGATCTTAAAACAACTTAAATACTATACCAGGCTTTATCACTGTACACATCCATTATTACTTTGGAGAATATATGGCATTTCCTATACACAGAGAATATCTGACACTTAATATACACAAAAAGTTATTTCTTATACACAGAGAATATATGTTCTTTCTTTTTGATATCCATATCCATATATTAAATATTTTACTTTTTTATTATGTCGTTTAGCGTTTCAATATCATAAAAAGTGCTATTGCTATCCAAAGTAAAACGAATCATATTTTTAAGACAAATATGGCGGCTAATTGTCTGCTACGAAACTACATATGTATTACATTACACATTTATCATTAACATGAAAACTGATGTTAAAACAATTAAAAATACAATCTCACTATGCATAGCGAATATACGTTCTTTCGTCTGAGAATATATGTTCTTTCTATTGAGAACACATGCTATTTATTGTACATAAAGAATATATAAAGAAAAAAACATGGTGCTGCTTTAATTGGGGCTAGTAGTATATCCGTACTGACGGCTCTTGCTAGGCTCCGCAGTGGTCATTTTCGTGCTCAACGTCTGTCGGGCAGTAAGGTTTATTCCCTTTGGCCGAAATGAAGCTTGACTCAAGCCACTAATACCCACATCTTGATTTGCATTGGTTGCTAGAAACTCCAGTAGTGCTCAAGGTCTAGAGCAGTTTTCTAATGTTTGAGATCAAAAGGGGAAAAAACTTCGTCTATATGCTGTCGTCCAATTAGGATAAGAAATAACAAAAGACTTATATTACAAATTTTAGAATATATTTTGTCAATTTATCTTAATAATGTTTCAAAAATTCTTCAGAGTTTCATATATTAGCAAACTTATTATGTATGTATACAATATTGTGGTTTTATAATAGATACAAAACCAAGATGATAGTCTAAAAATAAATTTCTACTGTAAATTCTATTAAAAATATATTATAATTAATAATTCAAAATAACTACAACGTATCAAAGACATCTCACATATTTCCTTTAATTGTCTTTGAAGTAATATGCAAAATTTCTCTGCTGTAATTATCCTTGCGCAAAGATATACTCGGGAAAATGTTGTGTAATCTTACACCTCTGTTTTTTCCTTCTAATTTTTACTCCCCTGCAATTCTTTCAACCTCGTGTAATCAGCTTCTGCAATGGAAAGATGAGTTTAAATCAGGCAGAATATGCATTCTTCAGAACGTAATGAGAGGGAAATGTACGTGATTAATAACTCCGGCACGTTAGCACATAACAGACAGAAATACATTCTAACTTGCAACAACTTCTTCAAAGATTTCAGAGGACATATTTCCTTAAATTGCCCTTGATGTAATATGAAAAATTTCTCACTATAACTAATAGTAATACATTCTAAATATCTTACCAAAATAAGCCTATTACCAAACAACTTATCCAAAGAATTGACTGGATATATTTTTTTAATTTTACCAAGTAATATGCAGAATTTTTTACTATGATCAACAGTAATACATTCTAAATCAATTCAAAGATGCCGAAGATTTCACAGGACATATTTCCTTTAACTAGTCTGATGTAAAATGTCATTGATATCAATGATGTTTATAGCCAGAAAGCAATTTTTTGAAAATATATGTTTTTTATATAATTATAATATCAAAAGTCTCTAAATATAAATCAATAGTAATACATTCTAAATCACTACAACTTATACGAAGATTTCACAGGACATATTCTTTTAATTTTCTCGTAATATGCAAATTTTCTCCAATAACAGTCAGCAATACATTCTAAATCCAAAGATTTCACAGAACGTATTTCCTTTGTCCTTGATGCAATATGAGAAAATTTCATGGCTATAATGCATTCTAAATATCGGACAAAAACCAACCACAGTTATCAAATAATTTATTCAAAGATTTCACGGGACATATTTTTTTTAAATGTCCTTGAAGTTATAAGAAAATGTCTCTTATAGCCAACAATAATATATTTAAATCACGGCAACTTATCCAAAGATTCCATAAATTTATTTCCTTTAAATGTCCTTGAACCAATATGCAATATAATTTCTTATAATTATCCCTAACACAGAGGTACTCTGAAAAGTATGAATCTTACCAATTTAATATATAACCAACTCTTTTCAACTCTATTTGTCTTACATTATATATTGTATATTGCAAGTCTAATATATAATATATAACCAACAGTAAAACATTCTAATTTACTACATTTACAAATATTTCAGAGGACATATTTCCTTTAATTGTCCTTGAAGTAATATGCAGAATTTCTCTACTATAATTATCCTGAGCACAGAGATACTCGGGAAAAGTTGCAATCTACAACTCTGTTTTCTCCTGCTAACTTTTCCTCCCCTGCAATTCTTTCTGAGCTTGTGTAATAAGCTTCTGCAATGGAAAGAGGATTTTAAATCAGGCAGAATATGCATTCCTCAGAGCGTAATGAGTGAAATGTACGTGATTAATAACTCTGGCACGTTAGCCATTTTCGCAGCTATTGATGGCAAGGCGAGATAATGAATTCGTTTCCATTTCCTGCAGAATCGCCCCTTCTTATTATAAAAATTTATTCAAGCTTATTAGGAAATTCATATTTCATACCAGACTACTTAATGCGTTCTATTCGAGTAATTTAGTTTTACTAGTTATGAAAAATATTAATAGTAAACCAAAAATGTAAGAAATTTTGAATCGTGCTAGTTTAAAATTTCATCGGAATGAATATTATAAATATCACTATAACTAAATTAATTTAGTACAAACAATGTCTTCAACAAAATTATAGCTGGATAGGGAAGATCAAATAGTGTTTTATTTTAGTATAATTGTAAATATAGCCCATTAAAATGCAGACATGACCAATTTTGTCATAAAGGCATAAATTTGAAATAATAATTTTTGTCTAAGTACTTTTTTTTTTTGTACAATATCGCAAATATAAAAGTTATATAATATGAAAATAGAAATTAAGAATATTTTATCATTTAAAAAGTAAACTATAGAAATAATAAAAATCAAATCATATTTTATTTATTATAAATGTATAATATCTTATAAATATGCAAACCTATAAATGACATAAATTTGAAATAGAAAAAAAAAAATTATCGTTAATTAAAAATAATAGTAATAGTTCTTAACGTTTTTATTGCAAATTATATGATTGAAAATGAAAATTTCTAAAAAAAATCAAATGTAGTAATTATATCAAATAACCCTTCAAAATTGAGGCCACACTGATGACCCTAGTTTTTGATCTAATTTCTCATCAGTGCAATAATTCTTTTATAAAAAATTGCTCTTAACGTTTCAATATTTTTTTATAGGAAACGAGCATTATTTGGTTTAATTATCAAATAGAAAATAGAAAAGAAAAATTTCAGTTAGCATCTAGTCTTTTATTTTTTTTTTTTTGTGAAATAATTGTCTTTGAAGTAATATGTAAAATTCCTTTACTATACACAACTGTAATATGCAAAATTCCTCTAATAGCAACCAACAATAATACATTCTAAATAACTAAAACTTATCCAAAGATTTCACAGGACATATTTCCTTTAATTATCTTTGAAGTAATATGTAAAACTTTCTCAATGCTATAATGCATTCAAAATATCGAACCAAATTTCACAGGCAAACATATTTATATTAAAAGATTTCACAGGACATATTATTTTTTTTCCAAATTTCTCTACTATAACTTTTATAATATATTCGAAATCGCTACAACAATATCCAAAGATTTCACAGGACATATTTCCTTTAATTGTCCTTGAAGTAATATGTAAAATTTCTCTACTATAATTATCCCGGGCACAGAGATACTCGGGAAAAGTTGCAATCTTACAACTCTGTTTTCTCCCTGCTAACTTTTCCTCCCTGCAATTCTTTCAAGCTTGTGTAATAAGCTTCTGCAATGGAAAGAGGATTTTAAATCAGGCAGAATATGCATTCTTCAGAGCGTAATGAGAGTGAAATGTACGTGATTAATAACTCTGGCACGTTAGCCATTTTCGCAGCTATTGGATGGCAGCGAGATAATGAATTCGACACATTTCAGCAGAATCGCCCCTTCGTAATATAAAAATTTATTCACTATAATTTAGAAATTCATATTTCAAAATAAGCCAGAGTTACTTAATGCATTCTAACCAAATAATTTACTCTTACTATTTCTTTGAAAAATTTTACTTGAAGTAATATTTTGAAAAATTTTTTTGAATTGTATTAGATTAAAAATTTCATATGAAATAACAAGAAATTTCATTAGTACTCTGACGTAAAAGTTGAAACAATATCTTCAACAATAATATAGCAGAATAGGAAGATGAAACAACGCTATAATTTATATAATTGTAAATCTGCAAAGTCCAATAAAAATGTAAACATTCTAAATCACTCAGCTTCTTTCTGGATTTATGGGACATATTCAATTTTTCTCGAAATGCAAATTTGACTCACAAAACCTTCCCATATTTAACATTCTAGAACCAGTTTCTGAAGTCCTGGATTTGGTTTGAATGTTTGAGAACACGCAAGTTCATGAACTATCTAGATGCTATTGTAAATGTAGGATACAGAAACAACCACAACAGTATATTAAAATTAAAGAAAGATTTCACGGGAAATTTATTTTGTCAATATATCTTAATAAATGATATTTTAAGGCAAAAGTAATTTTTATAGCCAAAATATATGTTTCATAAATCTATATCTCATATAAATTTATTAGTAAACTTATTCCTTTAAATGTATTGAACCAATATGCAACTCATTTATAATCAATTATAGAACAAAGGTACTCTGGTTGAATCTTACCACTTTTAATAAAAAATAAATCTCTACTATTTGTCTTGCAAAATTGTAGTTTACAATTAATTATTATAAAACAGTAAAACATTCTAATTTACTACATTTATCCCAAAATTTCACGGACATATTTCCTTTAATTGTCCTTGAAGTAAAATGCAAAAGAATTTCTCTACTATAATTATCCCAGCACAGAGATACTCGGAAAAGTTGCAATCTTACAACTCTGTTTTTCTCCTGCTAACTTTTCCTCCCCTGCAATTCTTTCAAGCTTGTGTAATAAGCTTCTGCAATGGAAAAGAGGATTTTAAATCAGGCAGAATATGCATTCTTCAGAGCGTAATGAGAGTGAAATGTACGTGATTAATAACTCTGGCACGTTGGCCATTTTCGCAGCTATTGGATGGCAAGGCGAGATAATGAATTCGTTTCCATTTCCCAGCAGAATCGCCCCCTTCTTATTATAAAAATTTATTCAAGCTTATTAGGAAATTCATATTTCATACCAGACTACTTAATGCGTTCTATTCGGGTAATTTAGTTTTAATAGTTATGAAAAATATTAACAGTAAACCAAAAATGTAAAAATTTTGAATTCTAGAATTTCATCGGAATAATATTATAAATATCACTATAACTAAATTAAATTAGTACAAACAATGTCCAACAAAATTAAGCTGGATATGTAAGATCAAATAGTGTTTTATTTTAGTATAATTGTAAATCCTTTAAAATGACAAACATTTCGTCATTCATAAATTTGAAATAATAATTTTTTCTAAGTATTTTTTTTTTTTTTACAATATCACCAAATATAAGTTTAGAATATGAGAATAGCAATTAAGAATATTTTATCATTTAAAAAGTAAACTATAGAAATAATAAAAAATCAAATCATATTTTTATTTATTATAAATGTATATATATCTTATAAATATGCAAATCTATAAATGACATAAATTTGAAATAGTAAAAAAACGGGTTCGTAAAAACTAATAGTAATAGTTCTTAATGTTTTGTCGCAAATTATGTGATTGGAAATGAAAAATTTCTAAAAAAAAAAATCAAATTAGTAATTATATCATTTAACCCTTCAAAATTAAGTCACAATAGTTTTTGATCTAATTTTCATCCGGTGCAATAATTCTTTTATTTTGTCTTTTCAATATTTTTTTATAGAAGCATTATTTCGTTTAATTATAAAACAGAAAATAGAAAGAATAATTTTTAGCATCTAGTCTATTATTTTTTATTTTTTCATAAATCCTTGAGTTCCATATATAAAATTTACTTACTGTAAACTTATTATCTAATATAAGGCTTACATTCTAAAGACACTATACCAAAATTTCACAGGACATTTTCCTTTAATTATCTTTGAAGTAATTTAAAAAATAATGCATTCAAACTATAACCAACAGTAATACATTATAACAAACTACATTTTTTTCAAATTTTCTAATATAACCAGCCTTAACATATTTCCTTTCCAAAGATTTCACAGGACATATTTCCGTAAGTGAAGTAAAACGCAAAAGGAATTTCTCTACTATAATTTTCCCGAACACAGTGATATTCGGGAAAAGTTGTAATCTTACAACTCTGTTTTCTCCCTGCTAACTTTTTCCCCTGCAATTCTTTCAAGCTTGTGTAATAAGCTTCTGCAATGGAAAGAGGTTTTTAAATCAGGCAGAATATGCATTCTTCAGGGGCGTAATGAGAGTGAAATGTACGTGATTAATAACTCTGGCACGTTAGCCATTTTCGCAGCTATTGGATGGCAAAGCGAGATAATGAATTCGTTTTCCATTTCCCAGCAGAATCGCCCCTTCGTGTTATAAAAATTTATTCAAGCTTATTAGGAAATTCATATTTCATACCAGTACTTAATGCGTTCTATTCAAATAATTTACTTTTACTAGTTATGAAAAATATTAATAGTAAACCAAAAATTCTGAGAAATTCTGAATCGTGCTAGATTAAAATTTCATTTGAATAAATATTTTAAATAACACTAGTACTAACTAAACTAGTTCAAATAATATCTTGTGCAATGATATAGCAGAATTGGGATGATCAAACATTGTTTTATTTAATAATAATTTTCAATACAGCCCATTAAAATGCAAACTAGCAAATGGCAAACTATTTGAAATAATAGTTTATTTCTTTCTACTTTATTTTAAAATACGTCATTAAAAATATCTCACGTATACAATTTTGAATATAAAAATACCAATTTAGAAAGTTTTGTTATTTAAGAAATAACCTGGAGATATAAGGAAAATAAAATGTTTTATTTAAAATAAATCTAAATATAGCTTATAATTATACAAACCTAGAAATGGCATAACTTAGAAATAGTAAAAAATAATCGTTCATTAAAAACTAACCGTAATAGTTATACAAATTTTATATGTTATATGAATAAAAATGCAATTTTAAATGTAAAAAAATCAAATGTAGCAAAGATATCATTTAAGCCTTCAAAATTGAGGTCAAACTGACCCCAGTTTTTAGATAATTTGCTTATTATTGCAATAACTCTTTAATAAAAAAATTACTCTTTATGTTTCAATGTTTTTTTTATGGGAAACGTGCATTATTTCGTTTAATTATCAATTATAAAATAGAAAAAAATAATTTTAGTTAGTATCTAGTTTTTTATTTATTTATTTTTTATTTTTGTGAAGTAAACTTTATTTACACTTTTCGACACCCTTTCTGTTTAAAATATTATCAAATTATGATAAAATGTTTGTTTCAAATTAAAATCTTTGAGAAAATAGAGCATGGAAACTTAATATTAAATACAAGAAATGATTTCAGAATTTAGATTTAATTTCTTGCTTACATAAAAATTACATTAATTTTGATACCATTTCGCTTATAAAAGAACTGTTCATCATTATATTTCTTCAAATTATCTTTTGCTCGTGGTTTTAATTTATGACATTTATTCCAGCAGACGAAGACTTTCTGTTGGATTTTTCACGACAACTTTTACATAGACGAAAATCAGAGGATTTCTTAAGAAGCTTTACTTCTCTGGTATATTTACCAGTATTTTTACAGTTGTAAACGATCTCTAACTTTTATTAACGATCTTTATAAGTTCGACAAATATTTCTAAATAATTAATTTGTGTCATATTCTTGCCATCTATCCTTGCCGTGCTGTAAATGGTCTTGTCATCAGGTTAGTGTGATATAACAATGACAAATTATGCATGTACACTTTGGGGCGATATTTATTTTCGTTTCATTCCGTTTTGTTGCTTCTTTCCCAAATAAAATGTGTTTATAAATTCTTCATTGATCAAATCTAAATCTTCAAAATTTTCTTATTATTCTGGTTCTATTCACGTTCTCCTTCAGAAATTTCATTAATTTCAGAATAATCTGAAGTTTCACTAGATTCCGTTATTTTCTTTTTCTATCACGATTTTTTTTTTTATGAGGTTACTCTGTAATGTACAGGAACACATTTAAACACTGTACTGTACAAGACTACAAATGCGAAAACATTTTAGAAACTTCATTGAAAAGAAAACGCGAGGATCATTTCGACCACAGTTTATGTGCTTATATGGGTTTAACATTAGTATAACAAAATAAGCTAAATAAGAAAAGGTAAATAATTCAAAAAGTGTTTTATTTTAAGTGAATATGAAAAAAAAATTAAATCAAATAAATTTAAAAAAAATCAATTAAATAAAGTAAAAATTAAAATAAATAAAATTAAATTAATATATTAAAATAAATTATGAATTTAAAAAATAAATTCAAATAATTAAAAAAAAATAAATAAATAAATTAAAAATAAAACCAACATAAACGAATGCACAATTCTGATATACTAACTGATGCTTTTATAAGAACGTACTAATGTTCGAACGTCTTACCTACTACTAAATAAATTCCAAATCGACGAATATTTATGTAGTATTTTGTATATGCTTGTTTTACCACTATATTTAACTACCACTATATGTAATGTTTACATGTATGTAATGGATATAAGTAGTGTTAATATTTACCTATCCCAAAATGTCAATCAAAATAACACATTAGCAGCAAATAATCATTTTTTCCCATATAAATTAATCGTATTATAATGCACGTTTATTGTAATATTCCGATTAGCATAGTCAAACAGCTTCAGCTATAAACATGTAAATTATATTATTTGAGACGTATGATCCCCATATTCAATATGTAAACGTATAAGATATGTATACAATGCCGTCGGAAATTACTGCTAATTACCTTCACCAGCTGAGCTATCGGTTTGCAATGATAAAGGGATTCATGTTTGCTGTGGAGCAATAATCATATTTAATGAATTATAAAGTTACAATGTCTCCAAACCTGTTACAATACCAAATTTTATTTAAAATTAAAAACCAAATTACGGAATTGTCTTTGTATACAATTGAAAAAAATGCATGTTAAGAAATATAAGATAAAAACGATTGTATACATTAATTGTAAAAAGATCATTTATTACTTATCATGGTAGCACAGTTATTGGTGAAATTTATTTATGCTATTTTCATTATAATCTATATAATATTTGTTATTTGTAAACATTAAATAATACCTTGTAGTTAATGTTTAAGACCAGGCTGCGGGTCGCCTTCAATATTTTTCAGTCGCGACATTTATGACGCTTTTACAAAATATATTTATTTTATAATGGTCAAAGTAGTGAAAATCAATGTATTAAAAAAAATACATTATGTGTGCACCCATATATTCAGAAATTAACTGTCTAAATTATGAGAAAAAAATTAACTTTGATTTTAAAAATAATATTCTTGCTATTATATGACAGATATCGGTTGTTTTATTTATGAATATACAGTTATGAGTTCCAGAATAATCAAATTTTATTCCGCGAGCGTATGATGCGCGCGCATCTTGGAACATCTAATACAACAGGTTGCGTGTTTCACTTTGACCTCAGAGTCGCAATGACCATCCCTAAATACGCACAATTGATTGCTGATAGCAGAGCAAACCAGACTCTTAGTTGAAGTTGTTAGCGCTTTTGTTTTAGTTTACACCTGCGAATCATTTTTTCCGTAAATGAAATTGACCAAACACAAAAACACGCTCAAACATAACTGAAGCTAACCTGCAACACCAATTACAATGTAAATAACCAATTTGAGTTTACTGCACTGCATGGAGGAACGATTAACTATTCGATAAAAAGATTAATCCCATAATAAAAATATTGATTATTTGTTTTATGCAAATGTTGTTTTTATGTTGTTATTTATACACATTTATGTTGTTTTATTATAGTATGTATAGCTTTTCATATTTGGAATGATTAAATATTACCCTTCTCCTTATAAGTTTCAGCAGATGTTCTCTTAGAGTTCAAAAAGCTGCTTTTGTTGTATCTTTTAGTAAAAATTACTTAGCTGAAACCAAATGTACGGCGAGGAATAGAGAGACTCTTAACTATTCGCTATTAACTAGACGCTATTTAGTTTATCTCACCACCAGAAAAGTAATTAACTGATAGTTTTAAAATTCGCAAGATCTTAGCAACGTTACAAAGAAACATTTGACAATACAATGTGAAGGAGTTAAAACATTGTCCTTGCATTCACTTTTTAGATGAAATATTTAATGGGTTTAATATTAAAATTCCTACCATTTTTAAGAATGTATTTGAAAGAATTAAGTTAATTTTCAAAGAAAAATTATTTATTACGTTAAATATTCGAGGTTCTTTTAAATTCGATACTGAATGAATAATTATAAGAACCTTGATAAAATATGATTCGTTACTTAAATTTAAATATATAGTAATAACCAATTTTAGTATTTATACGAAATAAATATACATTAAGAAATTCACCTATCCTTTTTTTTGTAATTTTTAATACATTATAAAACAATAAAATAATTAAATTCTTCCATTATTGTAAGTTTTATTACGTGAGTGTTAGTTGAAAAATAATGTCCTACAAGTATGAAAATATTTAACAATTACTAATAATGAGTACCTCAACATCACATCATTTTGTACTAAAACAAGTATGAGGACCAACGTACTTACGTATTTTCTTACGAATGAGTTATTTAATTTCTTTAAACTTTTCTGATGCAAAATCAAAATGAATCATTGGACCACTAAATTCTTTTTTGCTTGACTTTCTCCAACTGTTTTCTTTTCAAAAACACCTTTTCTGTTAAAAAAAAACTATTAAAATTAAAAGGGAAATATGGGTTATGGGGCCCATGAAATATTTATCAAAATTTTAAATGAAATGAAATTTCAATTTTAATTTTGTAATTTTTTGAAGACTTAAGAAAGTAAATTGTATTTAATTTGTAGTATCCAAGTAAAATTATAAAAATTTATTTAAAATATATATTTCTATAGCAATAATTACTAAATGTTCCTGGTTCTGAAATTTAAATATTTAAGGATTCTTAAATTTTATTTTTACAACAATGATTATTAAATTTTATTTTTACAACAATGGTTATTAAATTTTATTGTTACAACAATGAGTATTAAATTTTATTTTTACAATAATGATTATTAAATTTTTTTTTACAACAATGATTCTTTTTCTTCTTTGTTCCCCTTTTTTCTTATTTAAGAGTTTACAATGTCCCTTAATATAATTGATAAGCGAAAATAAGGAAAACAATTGTATTTTATGAGAGAAATGTAATAAATCATCTTCAAAAACATAAAAATATTGCAGCATTCCATCTAGTTCTCAAAAGAGATAAGTATATAATTCCTTATACTGAATTTCATATTAAACACATTTTGGAAACGATTTCATGTTTTATTTTTATATGAAGTATCATGTTGACAAAATATAAGGGTGAGCACTGTAAAAATTGTTTTTTTTTTTAAATTTAAATAACATTATTAATAACAAAATGATAATAACAATAAACAGCATTCTTCTTTCACCTATGAGTTGGAAACCTACTTTAAGAACCACTGCCTTTTTAGATTAATCATTTTATGACAATATTAAAATACATTACACTGGCAAATAAAATCATAAATTCATATCATTTCCCATTTATCCACCAATGCATTTTTGAAACTATTTTCAACACGTCGACCTTTTTTTTACAACTTGGTGATTTATAAACCCATTCGTCACTCCCTTTGACGAGGAGTTTAAATCCCCATAACAAAAGTCAGTTCTGCTCCAGGAGAAGAGTGTTCGATGCACCCATGACTGACAGCGAAATCGTTCCATGTGACTTGATAAGAAGAGGTGAGGTTGTATCGCTCAGCGATATGATGTCTTCCTCACACATTTTCCGCATCGCTGCTTCCTGTTTCAAGGTGATACATGAGTGTGGAATCTTTGAGTGCGGAATCTTTAGTGTGGAATATTTTCAGATTTTCTTGTGTGTATTTTTATCCTTTAATATAATTCTCATAGAGTTAATTAATTGTTATTACATTTATTTTTGTAAACAGACATTTACGTGTGATTATATGACTATTTCGAAGAGAGATGAAATTTTGACCAGTAAAGTGTGTGTAAATTTGATTCCCACTGTTAGTATTTGTTACATTAAATTATTTTGAAAATAATATAAACAGATATTTTATTTTATTGTATACCAAGTAGTTGAACAGAAGTCTTTGGTCCTTTATACGGTAGGTTAAGTCAGGCTGTCTAAGGTTTACATATAAAGTTCTACATGTTTCCTTCAATTCAACTTTCAAATGAGACGTATTTATTCTTGAATGTGATCTTGAAAGCACTATTTTCAGTGCTCTTTAATTGGGAGTGGTGGCAATTGGTGCGTTCTAGTAACGTTGAATGCGCGACAAAATTCTACTGTATAAAAGGCAACGGGCTCCTGTTTAACTACTTGGTTTTAATTATTACCATTATAACCCACACGGGCAAGCACAATGGACAGTCGAGAAACATGATCGTAAATTAAGTCAACTGGAGCACCGTAGATGAAAACGTTTCAAACACAGAGTAACAATAAAAATAGAATGGACATCGGGATAACCATCGAAAGAACTTTAAAATTGTCGCGTGACGGGTATCAATTGGCGCATTGTGTTTGGCAAATTGTATGTTTTTGTGAGCTGCATCACCCCTCAAAAGTCACACTATAAAATAATTTGCTACCAGTTAATTTAATATTCTTTTTTATGGGATACACACACACACACACACACACATATATATATATATATATATATATATAAATAGATATTATAAGCAAATTTAAAATGAAACGACATCATTTAAGTGAGTGTAAATACTACAACTTTAAAATTTAAGACAAATAATGCTAAATTATTTTTACAGCTATATGAGTTCAAACTAAATCAATAAATTTATTTTTCAAATTTCTTAAATCCTTTAGTAAAGATCGTAGTTCATAGTTGAGAGCTAAGTACACTGAAGTGACAAAAGTCATGGGATACCTCTTAATATCGTGTCGGCCCTTCTTTTGCGCCGGCGAAGTTAACTCGACGTGGCATGGACTCAACAAGTCGTTGGAAGTCTTCTGCAGGAATATTGAGCCATGCTGTCTCGATAGACGTCCATAATTGTGAAAGCGTTGATGGTGCAGGATTTTGGGCACGAACAGACCTCTCGATGATGTCCCATAAATGCTCGATGGGATTCATGTCGGGCGATCTAGTTGGCCAGATCATTCGTTAGAATTGTCCAGAATGTTCTTCAAACCAATCGCGAACAGTTGTGGCCCGGTGGCGCATTGTCATCCATAAAAATCCCATCGTTGTTTGGGTACATGAAGTCCATGAATGGCAGCAAGTGATCTCCAAGTAGCTGAACATAAGCATTTCCAGTCAATGTTGGGTCCAGTCGCACGAGAGGACCAAGTCCATGCCATGAAAAACAGCCCACACCATTACTGAGCCACCACCAGCTTGAACAGTGCCTTGCTGACAGTTTAGGTCCATGGCTTCGTGGGGTCTGCGCCACACTCGAACCCTACCATCAGCTCTTACCAACTGAAATCGTGACTCCTCGGACCAGGCCACGGTTTTCCATTCATCTAGGGACCAACCGATATGCTCACGTGCCCACGAGAGTCGCTGCAAGCTATGTCGTTCTGTCAGTAAAGGCACTCGAGTCGGTCTTCTGCTGGAATAGCCCAAGAAAGCCAAATTTCTCCGCACAGTTCTAATAGACAAGTCCCCTTGTACGTCCCACATTGATTTCTGCGGTTATTTGACACAGTGTTGCTTGTCTGTTAGAATTTACGACTCTTTGCAGAATTCGCCGGTCTCGGTCGTTAAGTGCAGGAGAGCGACCACTGCGCTGTCCATGGTGGGATGTTATGCCTGAAATTTCATACTCTCGGCACACTCTTGACACAGTGGATCTGGGAATGTTGAATTCCCTAACGATTTCCGAAATGGCATGACCCATGCGTCTAGCTCCAACTAACATTCCACGTTCAAAGTCTGTTAATTCCCGTCGTGCGGTCATCATCACGTCAAAACCTCTTCACATGAATAACTTGAACAGAAATGAAAGCTCTGTGAAAGCACTGCGCATTTATACCTGTTCTACCCCATGCTACTGCCATCTGAAAATTGGCATATTGCTATCCCATGACTTTTGTCACTTCAGTGTATAACATAATGGACTCAGGATTCATGATTTTTTTGTCCACTTCCTACTTCAGTTTTCTAGATGAAAATTTAACATTTTACTCTCAAAAATAGTCTAGATTTTAAAAGTAATAGAAGATATGAGTCAAACCAGCGACCTTGTTTACTTTTTTTTTAAAAGTATTTACATGATTAATGTTATTCAAAATCCCAATTAAAGTGTAAATTATGTTACTTTTTACGTTTTCTAATTAAAAAAAATGGCATCAGGACATTGCCATATCAATACTGCTTTTATTTTAAACACTTTAAATATAATAATTTTAAGTCCATACAACCAGATCTTTTCAGTGTTCTTGCCAAACAGAAGCTTGACATTGATTTAAAGACCGAATATTATCTTTCTCAACAAAATAAATATAGGAAAAAAGAAACATGGTTGAAAAGAAAGAGAGAAATTTACAAAAATAAAAAAAAAAGATCCATGACATAAAAAGTATGTTGTTGAGATATTTAAAGAACACGATAATTCTTTTTCTTCTTCAATATGTAATTTTAAACTCCTACAGGTATTTTCTTGAATTCCAATGCATATAAAACATTTATTTTAATCTAAGTAAATATACTATGTTTTTAGCACCGTGTCATCTGTGTTTTCTCCTCAAAATTATTTTTTTTTTCAATCTAATATAAAAAATGATCACGATTTTTTTAACCTAAAACTTCATTAGTTTTTATTTAAAGAATGTAGAAGCAAAATAATCTCTCATCTTTAACCTCAGTTTAATTTAGATAATCTTTTAAAATTTCATAAGCATTTCATGACAATCAGTTTCTTAATTTTTTTAAGGAAAAGTGCCTTGAGATAGGTGATTTAAATATAGTGCGCATATATTGAGTGTTGAATTCCCTTAATTATACATATAAATGAAAATCTAATTAAATCATTTTTAATTAATCAATAACTGAATATTTTTACTTCATGGTTATATTATAGGATTTTTATATATTCATAGTCCACTTTTAAATAAAAAATAATAATTAATTCATTAATTCATTAACATTAACCTTTTTTAAAAAAAAATTAGCATTTAAAGGTGCATTGAGTTACGTGATTCAACAATATACGTATTATATTGAATGTTGAGTTCCCTTGATTATACATATAAATGAAATTAAACTAATTAAATATTTTTTTATTAATCTATGACTGAATATTTTTACTTTATGATTATACTTTAGGAGCTCTATCTATAGTTCTTTCATAGTTCAATTTTATATTAAAAAGTTATTAATTGATTAACTTAATTTTTCAATTTTCTGTTGAATTTAAAATTCAAACAGCAAATATATGTTTCAAATATTGTAAAATACAAAAAAAAAAATTCAAAAATACTTCTAAAAACTATAAAAATTCAATGTTCTTTAATTTTTCAATCATATTAATTACTGCACCTTTTTTACTGTATGAGTAACTAGAATCAAAAAGTCTGAAGTGCCAATGATCCAATCACATTTGATCATTTTTTTTTTCTATTTAATTTACTTACATTTTAATAGACCATAAAAAATTAGATAATTTGCTGAGTAAATTATATTCATATGTTTATTTCTATGAATAACAATACACTGTAATTTAAATAAAAATAACATTAATAATTTCGTTTTTATCAAAAAAAAAAAAAACCAAGTTTTTATCAATATTTACCACTAAAACCAATTGCAAAAACAAAGAACTAATTTCTTTTGCATCCACTGATTGCCATAGTTTGAGGCTAAAAAAAGAAACAACCTTATGCGTCTGCCCTTGTCTTCATCCACTAAACAGGCCTGAGGATATGTTTAAAAAAAACACAAAGGCCTGCAAAAACGTGAAAAGTCTATATGTCAAGACTTTTCTTTCTTTCGTGCCTCCAAAACTATTTTTCAGTAAATCCAGATGTTTCTTCAGGCACAATTTTATCTTTTTTTTTTTTCTTTTACAGTGTGCATTTTTACTGAGGGATGCAGTAATTAAGTTAAGGCCCATTAAGTACAAAGTAATAATCTCTCAGACATTTTGAATGCCCTTTTTTGCTCGGGTATGCGTTTTTGCCCCTTTAAATTTCTCCAAGACTGATGACAGTAATCTAATTTTAAAAATTTCCAGATATTGACATAATGTAGGACAATAGGTGGATTTCGTTCTGTTTTTAACTTACGGCAATTCTCTTGTACTTTTAAATTAAATTACTTGAAATTGTTTCTGTCAGTTCTACTTCAAAAGTTTGAAATTCTCAGACATTAACAAAGCAGATATATTTTTAAAATATACATTTTAATGAATAATATAAACCTATTTTTGAATAGAATATAATTTCACTCACTTCTTACAAAAAGTTATACAATGAAGTTGACATTTGTATGCTTTAAAAATATAGCACAAGAAGAGTAATTCATATACAAATATAATTCTAAACACTTCGAAAACTCAATATTTTTTTTTTTTTTATTTCTGAATCATAATTATTATGACACTGATTTTTATTGTATGAGTAACTAGAATCAAAAGTCCCCGATGCTATTGAATTCCCAATCTCATTTAATTCATTGGGTCCTTTTTTTTTTCTATTTAATTTGCTTGCATTTTAGTAGAACATAAAAAATTAGATAATTTGAAACAGTGAATAATATTCTTGGATTTTGAAACTGTAATTTAAATAAAAAATAACATTAATAATTTCACTTTTGTAAAAACCCAAAAAAAAACCCTCAAGTTTTTATCAATATTTACCACTATACCCAACTGCAAAAAAACTGAGAACAAATTTCTTTTGCATCCACTGATTGCCATAGTTTGCGGCTAAAAAAAAAATAAAGAAACAAGCTTTGCAGTCTTGATGTGTCTACTCATGTCTTCATCCACTAAACAGGCCTGAGGACATATTTAAAAAACACAAAAGGCCTGCAAAAATGTGAAATGTCTATATGTCAAGCCTTTTCTTTCTTGCCTTCAAAACTACTTTTCAGTGAATCCAGATGTTTCTTCAGGCACAGTTTAATATATTTTTTTCTTTTTCAGTGTGCATTTTTACTGAAGGATGCAGTAATTAAGTTAAGGCCCATTAAGTACAAAGTAATAATCTCTCAGACATTTTGAATGCCCTTTTTTGCTGGGGTATGCGTTTTTGCCCCTTTAAATTCCTTCAAGACTGATGACAGTAATCTAATTTTAAAGATCTTCCAGATATTGACATAATGTAGGACAATAGGTGGATTGCATTCTATTTGTAACGTATGGCGTTTTACTTGTACATTTAAATTAAATTACTTGAAATTTTTTCTGTCAGTTCTATTTAAACATTTTGAAACTCTTAGACGTAAGCAAAACCGCTGTATTCTTAAAAAAATACTTTCTAATGAAAAATAAACATTTTCAAGGAACATGAATCTATGTTTGAATGGAATTAAATATCACTCACTTCATATGAAAAGTTAGATATTGTAATTGATATTTGTGAAATATATATCTCAAGTAGAGTAAATTCATATGCAAATATAATTCTAAACAGTTTGAAAATTCAATATTTTTTTTTCTTCTGAATTATAATAATTATGACACTTATTTTTTTATTATAGTAAGTAACTATTATCAAAATTGCCCAATGCTGTTGATCTTCCAATCTCAATCACATTTAATCGTTTTTTTCTATTTAATTTGCTTGCTTTTTAGTAGAACATAGAAAAAAATTAGATAATTTGACACAATAAGTATTATTATACGATTTTGTTCTATATAACAAAATGTAATTAAAAAAAAAAAAAAATAAACATTAATAATTTTTCTTTTGAGAAAATAAAAAAAATCTCAAGTGTTTATCAATATTTACCACTAAAACCAACTGCAAAAAACCAAAGAATTAATTTCTTTTGCATCCACTGATTGCCATAGTTTAGGGCTCAAAAAAGAAACAACCTTATGCGTCTTCCAGATATTGACATAATGTAGGACAATAGGTGGATTTCATTCTATTTTTAACTTATGGCGATTTACTTGTACATTTGAAATTGTTTCTGTCAGTTCTATTTCAAAAGTTTGAAATTCTTAAACATTAATAGAATAGTTGCATTCTTAAAGCATACCTTTAGTGAAAAATAAGCATTTATAAGAACATATATATATATATATTTTTTTGAATAGAATTTAAATTCACTCACTTGTTATAAAAAGTTAGACAATGAAGTGGATATTTATGTGCTTTCAAAATATTTGTCATTTTTATAGTTTTATATAAATTCGTATCAATTTGAATAATTCAGGTTTTTATTGAAGTTTTTTTTTTTTTTTTAATTTATAATTATTAATTAGTGTTAGATTTATCATTTGTGCAAAAGGTTTACTCATTTAAAATAAATAAATTGGTTCTGGATTTGATCCTGTGATATGTGTAGCAAATAAAACGATAAGAATTTAATTTGAATAAAATGTTAAAATGGTGAGAATTTAATCAGAATAAAATGTTAATTGAAGTAGATTAATAATATGTCTTTTTCAATTCAATAAATACATGCTCAATTGATATATCATTTCCTCAAATACAAAAAAAAAAAAAACACTATAGCAAATAAAGTAAAGCAAATATTATAGCAATGAATTACAGCAAATAATTTAATTAAAATATTAAAAAATATGATTAGAAATGAATGCATCGCTTGAACTGATGTCGTTTGTTTTTCTACGGGAAAACAAATGACATCAGTTCAAGTGATGGAAATAGAGATAAAAATGATTAAATGATTAAATTTTATTTCTTCTTAAATTGATAAAAACTTAATGCCCCATTTTTTTAAAAGTGCAGGGTGTAATAAATTAGTAGATCAATTAGTAGATATTTTATCAGAATGATTATATTGACGTAGTTGAAGGTTTCCAGTTTTTTCCAATGTGAGTTGAAAAAACTTTAGATAATTTCGATTACTCTATATTTAGTACAAAATTATGCTGTATAGAAAAACAATTTACATCAGTTCAAGTGCTGATAATAAGGATTAAAAATTATGATTAAATAAAATTTAATTTTCTCTTGAATTAATACGAGCTTATTGTTCGATTTTAAAAGGATAGGATTATTTTCTATTTAGAGCAATGATTAATGCAATTTATTTTTACCATTTCAACAAGCTCTTAACGAAAAATAAACATTACAATTTATTCTAATAATTCAATTAGTATTTAACTCTAACTAGAAAATTTAATAGCCATTTGCATGTATGAGTTTTGGCTTTAAAGGTATGATTAACTACGACACAAAATAAATATGGAATTTAGAATGTGTGACAGTGACATATAATACTTTTTTTTGTATTTAAGGAGCATTTTTTATTTAATAATGCAATAATAAAATTAATATGAATTTCTGTGGCTATATTTAGAACGAGTAATCCTTAAGAGTTTAGAGTACTTATTTTTACGTAGGTGTGCGTTATCTTTCATTGACTTTTACTTAGAGCTATTTTTGCATTCAGGTATTAATGAGATGTTGAACAGAAGATGGAATACATTTTTTTTATTTTAATCCTTACGATGTAGATGGGGATTCAAACACTTATAGCAATACAGGCAAGTAATAACAAAATGGTTCTAACGATAATGTCATAAATAAAAACTAGAAATTCGGATATCTTTTTTCTTTTTAACAATAGTTATTTATGTTATGGTATTCTTTAAAATCAAAAAAGAATATTTTATATTTATTACTAATTAATAGTTTATTATAATTGAAAAACTACTAAAGGGAAAATTACTAAATGGAGAAATATTTTATACAAAATAAATTTGGCCATTTAATTAATATAATTGTAAATTAACGGGGTAAAAATAAAGTATTATGTGAATATTCACTTATGAAATAAACATTAACTTATGAATTTACATAAAAGTTCAAACTGAGATACATATGTATGAATTACATTTCAAATAATTTTTATGCTAAATCAATTCAAATGTTTTTCCCAAAAATTAATCAATGAAAGAGTCTTTGCAATGTAAATTAATATTTTATCAATATTCAAGACTCATTTCTTGATAGAAAAATAATAATTATTTTATTTATTTAAATCACATTAGTTAAAGCTCTTAAAAAATAATAATTGCATCCCCTTCGATTTCAACTGGATAAGGAAGATAAAATAAATACATCAAAGTAGAATGAGAAATACATAGATAGACATCTCTAGATTGAGAAATATAATTTCAATGAGATTTCATATCTCAGGCACGTGCAGTCGTTTATTGAAACTTATAAAAATCGTCCTTTCTTACGGGCAGAAAAACGGTGGGAAAGAAACTTGTGCTTACTAAAAGGTATGTTGCTTACACTTTAACATCACGTAATCATGTACCACTTCTTCATTCTTTAACTCGCATTGTGATGCTTCATGCTTGGAATTATCATCAAAAGAAAGATGATAGAAAGAGCTTAAAGGGGGTTTACTTCTAACTGTCTTCTCCGATGCTTCACACGCTGTATTTTTCTTCCCCCACATCTTTAGCACTGATCGAGGTAAGAATTGTTTCACCATGTCTTAATTTTCTGATTAATATTGGGACCTGAGTAAATGCCTGAAGTTCTGAGGTATTAAAAAGAATGAATTGGCATTTTATAATGTAGTGTCGTGTCGATATGAGTGTCAATATATTTATAAATATTTTTTGTATTAAAGTAAAATTTTAGTAACCATTATATAATTGATGTGCAGTGGTGGTATATTTTATGTGTGTACGTTAAAATGGTGTATTTAATTATCACTCCTTACCGTATGCGAATCCGGTCTGTTAAAAAATGCCCAGTTTATCGAGAGAATATGTCATTTGCCGCATCTGCGAATGGAAGCGATTTCTTTGTAAGGTGTTTTAATTGACGAGGACTTGCTTAAATTTCAAAGCGCCAGATAGTCAAGAGCGAAAGTTTATTAAAGACAGCTAAGACTTGTGAAATTATGTGTCCCCGCGTACTTATTGATGGAGTGTCTCTTCCGAATGGAAAATATTGCTTTGGTAGCGGGTAGAATGATAAGAACATGTTTTGAGTAATATGTACAAAAAAGAACTAGCAGACTCTTCGATTTGATTAAATGGCAGTAGTCACTCTCATCAATCAAAAGTCTATAGGCCCAGTGTCAGATTTTAAAGGGAAAATACAGTGAATGAGGAATGAAGGGCGTGTGGACTGAAAATACATAAAAAGTTTGTAGACATTAAGAGGAAAATTAATGAAGATACAGGGGACAGTGAGGATGGGAAGCAGTGCGAAAAAAGAAATTGAATGGCACCGTAATGGATTGTCGGAAGATCCGGAAGAAGTAAGACATTCAGAGCCCTGGAAGAACTCCGAGTGGCAATGACCAGACCAGAGGTTTCCTGTCAACAACGGTAATGCAGGCACTCAAGGAAGAGACAATATTTGCGGTTGCCCCCTGCCGCCATGTCTTTCGACAATGATGCTAAACTCCATTCGTCATGATGCCTGTGATTCCCATCTTCCCCATTGAAATCATCAGCAGTACATGCTAGTGACTTTATTTTGTTTAATGAATTTATTTTATTTTGTTAATGTTTTTAAAATGAACTTAATCTTCGAAAAAGCCCCACTTTGCCAGCAGTTGTTGCATATGCACAAGGAATGGGTTTGGTTCTGGAGGATCATGCGCCTAGATTAATCTGAAATTTTTGGAACTCATCTTTTTTTAAATTGTTATTGTCGTATATTGCATATATATATATATATATATATATATATTGAGTTGTACAATTGATGCTTTATATAGGCCAATTGTTCTAGCATAGTGTTAAATGTACGACATATCTATCCTGGTTTTTTTTTTTTTTAAATTGTTAGTATTATTTACTTTTTTAAAGTCATGAAAATTGCTTTTGATTTATTTCATGTGTATGTGTTTCCTTTTTCAACTTGTATAAGTCTTTAATGACATTCGAACATGTGGGCTTTTATAAGGTATTGGTTATTGAGGAATTTTAGTGTTTAATGTGTGTATTGGGAATAACGATTTAGCTTGTTTTTTTCTAGTCACGCGATATTTTGAAGTTTTAAAGTTTAAAGTCTTAAACAACAAAACAAGAGCATAATATTAAGATATTGGTAACTTGAAAACATTTTTTATTAAATATGAAACATAATGTTTGAGTTTTCTTATGAAAACTCTGTTTTTGCTAATATTTATAAAATTTTAAAATTTGCATGCATTGCGGAAACGTTTGTTACGTGTACTAACAAAAATTAAGGAATAGAATGAATGAATAACTGAATGAGAGATTAAATTATATAATTATGGATGAGAGATTAAAAGAGATAATCATGAATGAGAGATTGAACGATTAACTGACCAAACCACTATAAATGAAAGTTACTCTTAATAAGTACGCCATCTTCTCTAATCATTACCCCTATAATATTTTATTTTACTAAATGAAAGATGAAGAAAATGTACTTAAGTAATACTATTTTCATGTTGTTATCATAAGATTTTATTTACTTAAAATCAATGCATTAACTATTGCAGTGGCGGGAGAACAGATTGTAACTGGGTATGATTTATTGAGATACTTGAGGCGCAGGCGGGAGCAGTTTTAACAGTTTTATTTACACACATAAACAGAGAGATACAATACTAACACATTTAAAGACATATATTTATAGATTCGTGGAAGGACTCCACTTCTAAGCCGAAAACCCGAAACTCGTATACGAGCAGGGTACGCGAAATATACTTCCTCTTCGGTTGAGAATATGTAAGCCAATTAATGCACCTGGTGAGATAAATATATTTCCTCTCTGTAGAAAAATACTATAAAATAAACGTTTCTAAGCGGGAGCGCAGGTTATGATGTACTTGTAAGTGGGTGTGGTTGGGTTGAGATACTTGAGGCACAGGCGGGAGAACAGTTTTCACAGTTTTCTTTACACGCATAAACAGAGAAATACAATACTAACACATTTAAACACTTCATTTCATCTTTCAGATGAGAATCTCGAAGCAAACTAACCCTTTATTTTGAACGCCACAGTCACTATGAAGGAGAAAGCACTGGTGCACCATATGTTTTGAATGTTGTAATTAATATCTCAATGGATTTTGTATTTAATGTATAAAAATTACATTAAATTGAGGTGAAGCCTGAATCTTAAAATAAATGTCTTGTTCCAAATATTTTTATTAACATTAAAATAATGTAAATTTAAAAATTCCATGAAATTTTTTTATTCTATTATAAGTTTTAACATGTATTATTTTATTGAGGGATTGGTTCTGGATTACTCAATTAGGAAACCATTATTATAAAAAGTAACCCTAAATGCAAAATAAGATAATTTATAATTAAATCCGAAACACACTATATCAAAAGAGATGTCTTACTTTTTTTGAATTTCAGTGACCTCGAATCAGTAGAAATAAGTGTTGAAAAGTATAAAATAAAATATGGATATATCGTTACTAACTTCTTTCGATACAGACATCTAATTTGAAGTAAATTCCTCACTCCGGTCACGTACGGTCGTTTATTGAAAACTTATAAACATCCCGCTTGCCTTTAGGACACAGAAAAGGTGAGAAGGAGAAACTCAAGCTTACAGAAATCGTCCGTGGCTTATACGTTATCATCTCGTAACCACGTACTTTCTCCTCAACTGGCATTTGGAAACTTCATTTTTGGAATTATCTTCAAAAGAAGATGATGATTGAAAGGAATTGCTTGTAGCTGATGCCTTGCTACAGTGTCTTTCTCACCAGACACGCTCCCTTCCCCCACCCAACTTTGGTTCTGGTCGTGGTAAATGGACCTTGGGGAGAAATGTGACCAGGCGTCTAAATTCCTTCATTATTTCTTCTCCTTTCTGATTGCTACTGGACAGTGAGCATCGATTTGGGGATCTGATGTAGTACGAGGTTTGCAATGAGATATTTATGGATGATTATTTCAAGGTATTGACTGCTTGGTGCCTGAGTATAGTAAAATCATCACCTGCAAACATTCACGATCTTATTAATGTTTAAAACAATGAACAAAATTAAAATGTGCTCTTTAAGAACGCTTATCAAAGCATATCAAACCAAACGTTAATTAAATATTTATTCTAATGCGAACTTATGCCTTTTTTATCATGATATTTACAATATTAATATTATTAATTATGACTTTATTTATGCCTTGCTTATGATACAAAATTATTAATCATCACAAATTTTTCAATATGGATTTTTTTCCTAACATCAGAAAAAACTTTCTATTAGAAGTTAAAAAAATTACTAAAAATTGCTAAAAATGCTTTATAAAACATGATTATCAACATTAAATAAAGTATGAAAATGTTTCAAAATAGCATGGGGCACTTTAGTCAGTGTGTAAGAGGAAGCACAGGTGCACCATAAATTTTACATGTTGTAATTATTATCACAATTAATGTTGTATTTAATATTAAAAAAATTACTTTAAATTGAGGTAAAGTCTTAATCTTAAAAATATATCTTGTTGCAAAGTTTTTTTCATTAACATTAAATTAATGTAAATCTAGAACCTGACAAAAATAAATACACATATTCTACTGAATGTTCTAACCTGCATTATTATATTGAGGCATTTGTTCTGGATTACTCAATTAAAAAACCGTAAAAAAAAATAATAAATAAATAAAATAAAATAAAAATAAAAAAAACCTACATATTATATGTAATAAATAAAATAAATGTATAAAATAAATATATTTAATTCTGACATACATTACATCAAACGAGATGTCCTTCCTTTTTGAATTTCAGTGACCTCGATTGAGTAAAAAATAAGTGTTGAAAAGTAGAAAATAAAAAAGGGATATCGTTACTAACTTCTTTCGATACAGACATCTAATTTGAAGTAAATTCCTCACTCCTGTCACGTACGGTCGTTTATTGAAAACTTATAAAAATCCCTCTTGCCTTTAGGACACAGAAAAGGGGAGAAGGAGAAACTCAGGCTTACAGAAATCGTCCGTGGCTTATACGTTAACATCTCGTAACCACGTACTTTCTCCCTCAACTGGCATTTGGAAGCTTCATTTTTTTGGAATTATCTTCAACAGAAGATGATGGAAAAGGGGGGGGAAACTGAAAGGGAATTGCTTGTAGCTGATGCCTTGCTACAGTGTCTTTCTCACCAGACACACTCCCTTACCCCACCCAACTTTGGTTCTGGTCGTGGTAAATGGACCTTGGGGAGAAATGTGACCGGGCATCTGAATTCCTTCATTATTTCTTCTTCTTTCTGATTGCTACTGGACAGTCAGCATCGATTTGGGGATGTGATGTAGTACGAGGTTTGGAATGAGATATTTATGAATGATTATTTCAAGGTATCGACTGCTTGAAACTTTTTAGTTCAAGGTACCATTGCAGTTGATCACCAGCAAACAGAACAAACTTAGCATAAAATAAAAAGTCCTTGTGATGCTAAACAAAATAGTTTTAAGTGGCTTTGTACATTATATATAGAACTCTAATGATCGCAAATTGATTCGTTGCAATACTTATTTATAGATGAATTTCGTAGCATAATCGTTTGTTTTTGTAAAAAGTTATTTTTATTATTTGTGAATTTTGTGTCAAATATCGGTTATTGGAACAAATTTAATATAAAAGGAAATAAATATATTCTTTTTTTAAAAATCGATCTTAACTGGTTTGCCTATTTAATGTGTGAAACTTTAATAATCTCGAATCGATTATTTGAAAAAAAAATATTGAAGAACTTTAAATATCAAGGGGTTGGTTTTTTTTTTAAAATTTCAATTAGTTTTTTTTTTTTTTTTGCATCTGAATTTTGAATAAATACGTATTAATGAAACAAACTTGGTATAGGAGAGAAAAACTTATACTACTTTTTAATGATATATATATATATATATTAATGTGTAATAATGTATAAAGTAGATGAGATGCAATTTGTTTTTTTAGAATACATAAAATTCTAAAAAAATATCTTGAAATAAAATTTCGTTTCTTGAGAATAAAAATTGCTATAAAATTTAGAATCGCGTCATTCTGTATTTGACAATTATATCCCAATGCAGCTAATATTACAGTACTGTGCTACGAATTGTTATAAAATTTGCTCTTTAAGAACACTTGTCAAAGCATATCGAACCAAATTAAATATTTATTTTAATATGAACTCATGCCTTGTTTATCATACTATTTATCATAACTATAGTATTATTTTACGGTATTAATATTGGTATTATTTATGGTTTCATGTATGTCTTGCTAATGGCATAAAATTATTAATCATTAGATATTTTTTAGTATGGGGTTTTTCCTAATATATAAAAACCACTTTTATTAGAAATTAAAAAAATACTTAAAATTTCTGAAAATTATTTATAAAAACATGCTTATCAACATTAAATAAAGTATGAAAACTAAGTATCAAAATTACGAAAATTTCAGAATGCTTTATTGCAATGCGATTTAAATTAAATGTACAAAACGTTTTGGTATGATGAAATACATACAATATTTTTACAATCTGAAGAAATGGATTGTTACGGTTTCTTTTAATTAAATATAAACTTTCGTTTCTATTGAGTGAGATATCTAATATTAAATATTCTTTAAGCAGCAGTAGTTTTTATGTTTATCAACATATTTTGTTACTTTGATCCTTATAATTGACTGGCAGGATAAGAAAATTAATAAGTTAGTAAGAAAATATTTATCATCAAGATCTTTTTGATTTTCATGCTAATAATATTATAATAATTAATAACTTATTAATTATGACTCTAAGTCATTTTAATTCTTTGTGTATTTTGTTATTGCCATTCTTCAACAATTTTAATTATTCTGAAACATAATTAATAGTTTCTTAATTTGCTAAAATAAAACAAATTTTTTGTAATCGATTTGGAATAAGTATTAAAATTTTCAAATAATTTCATTAAACATTCAGAAATTATGATGAGTTTTTATTCTGTTTTTGAAAATTGAAAGCTTATCTAAATTGTATGACATGACCTATTAACGAAAGTATTACTGCTAGGATGTTTTTTTTTTTTTCCAAAATCTAAAACAATGTATGAGATGAGAAATAAAGATAACATACAGTGCTTATTTCTTCCCTCAAATATTTTAAAAATATTCAGTTTGTTTAAACAGTGTTTGGTCTATAAGTTTAGCCCAATAATCTGGAATTAGGGACACATTTGAGTGCTAAATTGAGGTAAATGGATAAAATAAAATCGGGGAACAATTATCTGGTGGATTATGTAAATATGTAAAATGCATATGTATATATATTTCAGAAACACCTTTTTTTTACCACCTCCACCAAATTTGATAGAATTACCCCTGACAAAACAATTATAACTACTACCTTTTTTATTGTGAACACAAGCTAACTGTGAAATATTTCGTTTGTTACAATATGGTATTTGAAGTTTGATAAAAATATTTCTTGTATATATGAAAACTTTCTAGGCGCAATTAGTTAAAATAAAAAGAAATGTAAGAAAGTAGAGTTATTAAGTAACGCAGTTCATAACTTAGAATGAAAATTTTGAATGATATCTTCAGTGATTTATGCTTTAATTCAGAAGATACTGCAGTTTGACAAAGTATCTCCTAAATAGTTGTTTTCCTACATTGTATGAAACTTCAGTGGCAAAAGTAGTTTCTAAAGAAAACTTTTTCAAAAGACAATTTAATTTTCCATCTTCAACGTTTTCAATCAGGGTAAATATTATTTCCAGGATAAACACAAACATTTCTTTACAAATTTCTAATAACACAGTTCTTAACTAAGAATGAAAATCTTATATGCTATCTTCAGTGATTTATGTTGTAATTTAGAGGACAATGCAGTTGGGGACAAGCATCTCCCAAACAGTTGTTCTTTTACATTGTATGGAATTTCAGCAGCAAAGAATCACATTAAAGGAAACTTTTCAAAAGACCCTGGAATTCTTGATTTCTATTTTTTTCTTCCTGTCGTAAAGTACATCGAAACAATTCATTATTTGTGATTTTGTTTTATCTATGTTCAGTTGAAGTGATATAACTATCTCGAATTTATTTGTGCTGATAACTTTTGTTTTACATTTATTTTTTTGTGTACTTAATCGGTGTTATTTATTTATTTTTTATTTATTTATTATTATTTTTTGTAAATTTTTGCTTTTAACTTAGATTTTCAGCATCATGGTAAAATTTGTACTGAAAATGATTATTTTAAGATTCAATAAAAATAATCCCTATAATGTGTTAAAAATCCCTAACAATATTAATTAATAATAAGAAAAGGAAAACTAATAGAGATAATGAGAGACATGGAAATTCTTAACATGAAAACGGAAATTTAAAGTGTTATCTTAAGCGATTTATGCTGTAATTTAGAAGATACTTCAGTTGTGGACAAGCATCTCCCAAATAGTTGTTATCTTACATTGTATGAAACAGCAGAGGCAAAGAGCTTTGCTAAAGAAATCTTTTCAAAAGACAATCAAATGTTTGATCTTCAACGTTTTCAATCAGGATAAACATTCTATACAGGATAAACACAAACAATACTTTACAAATTTCTAATAACATAGTTCCTAACTGAGAATTAAAATCGTAAATGCTATCTTCAATGATTTATGTTGTAATTTATGCAGACAATGCAGTTTTGGACAAGCATTTCCCAAACAGTTGTTCTCTTATATTGTATGAAATTTCTGCTGCAAAGATTCTTACTGAAGGGACCTTTTCGAAAGATTGTGGATTTTCTGGTTTCCAGTTTTATCTATTGTAAATTGTTCGAAACAAATCGTCCTCTTGGGATTTTATTATTTTAATTATGCTTATTTGAAATAACATATCTGCGCCGAATTTATTTGGACTAACTTTTGTTTGCAAGTTTATTGATGTACTTACCCGATGCTATTATTTTTATGTCAATTTTTGATTTTTACTTTCACTTTGTAATCCTTATGGAATACTTTTTGTAGAACGAAAACTGATTATTTTCAGCTTCAATAAAAATAATCCCTATAATTTGTTAGAAAATCCTAACAATAATAATTCATACTTAGAAAGGCATAGCTAACATAGAGAATGAGGGACATGTAAATTTTTAACACGATAATGGAAATTTTAAGCCTTATCTTCAATGATTTATGCTTTAATTTAGAAGATACTTTAGTTGCTGGCCAATATCTCCAAATAGTTGTTCCACATTGTTTGAAACTTCAGCGGCAAAGAGCGTTGCTAAAGAAATCTTTTCAAAATTTTCTATCTTCAACGTTTTCAATCAGAGTAAATATTCTCTACAGGACAAACACAAACATTTCTTTACAAATTAGTAATAAAATAGTTCTTAACTGAGAATGGAAATCTCAAATGTTATTTTCAATGATTTATTTGTAACATTGAATACGATGCAGTTGTGGACAAACATCTCTTAAACAGTTATTCTCTTATATTGTATGAAACTTTAGCAGCAAAGAATCTTACCAAAGGAATCTTTTCAAAAGACTGAAATTTTTGGTTTCGAGTTTTTTCTATTGTAAAGTGAATCGAAGCAACTCGTCCCTTTTGAGATTTTGTTGTATTTATCTTTATTTTAAGTGATAAAACTGTCTCGCATTTATTTGTGCTAATAACGTTTTTTTTTGCAAGTATTTTTATTTACTTACTCGGTGTTATTAGTTTTCTGTAAATGTTTGCTTTTAACTTACATTGTGAGCTTCATGGTATAATCCCTATAATGTGTTAAAAAATCCTAACAATAATAGTCCAAACCTAGAGTATAGAGGGCAGTTGTAGGCAAGCTTCTCCAAAACAATTGTTCTTTTACATTGTAAGAGAGCTTCAGCAGTAAAAATCTTACTAAAGAAATCTTTTCAAAAGACTGAAATTTCTGGTTTCTATTGTAAAGTGCATTAAAACAATTTGCCCCCTTTTTGATTTGTATCTATGTTTATTTGAAGTGATATACATGCCTAGCATTTATTTGTGCTCATAATTTTTTTTTGCAAGTAGTTTTATATGCTTAATCGGTGTTATTTTTTTCTGTAAATTTTTGCTTTTAATTTGAGCCTCATGTCGTTATGGAATAATTTGTAGAACGAAAAAATTATAACGAACTTCAATAAAAATAATCCCTATAATGTAACAATATCCCCTAACAATAATAATCCATATGGATTATTATTGCCCCAACAATAATAATCCATACCTAGAATATAGAGGGCAATGCAGTTGCAGACAAGTATCTCACAAACAGTTGTTTTCTTACATTGTATGAAATGTCAGCAGTAAAGAGTCTTAGAATCTTTTTAAAATCTGTGGAAATCCTGGTTTTCAATTTTTTCTATTATAAAGTGCATCGAAATAGTTTGTGAGTTTGTTGTATCTATGTTTATTTGACGTGATATACCTCCCTAGCATTTATTTGTGCCAATAACTTGTTTTTCAAGTATTTTTATTTATTTACTCAATTTTATTCTTATTCTATAAATTTTTGTTTTAACTTGCACTTTGTAAGCCCTCATGGAATAATTAGTAAAACGCAAAATGATTATTTTGAGATTCAATAAAAATCCCCCTATAATGTATTAACAAAACCCTAACAATAATAATTCATACCTAGAAAGAAAACACAGAGAACGATAGACATGGAAATTTTTAATATGAATGAAAATGGAAATTTTAAGTGTTACCTTCAACGATTTATGCTTTTAATTTAGAAAATATCTCAGTTGTGGACAGTATCTCTCAAATAGTTATTCTCTTATATTGTGTAAAACTTTAGCGACAAAGCTTTGCTAAATAAATCTTTTCAATAGACAATCATATGTTTGATCTTCAACGTTTTCAAGCAAGGTAAATATTCTATAGTGGATAAACAAAAATATTTCTTTAAAAATTTCAAATAACCCAGTTCCTCACTCAGAATGGAAATCTTAAATGTTATCTTCAATGATTTATGTTGTAATTTAGGGACAATGTAGTTGTGGACAAGCTTCTCCCAAACAGTTATTCTCTTACATTGTATGAAACTTCAGCAGTAAAGAATCTTACTAAAGGAATCTTTTCAAAGACTGTAAAGTTTCTGGTTTCCAGTTTTTCTATTGAAAAGTGTATAGAAACAATTCTTCCCTGTTATTTTGTTGTATCCATGTTTATTTGAAGGATATACCTCGCATTTATGTGTGCTAGTAACTTTTTTTGTAAGTATTTACTTACTAGATGTTATTTTTTCTGTAAATTTTTGCTTTTAACTTGAGCCTCAGGGAATAATTAAATTTCATGGCTTCATGGAATAATTTGTAGAACAAAACTTATTATGTTGAGCTTTAATATAAATAATCCTTAACATATACTAAAAAAGTCCCTGAACAATAATAATTCATTTCTAGAAAGATAGAACTAACATATTTCCATTTGGATCCTATTGCAATGGATGAACTCATTCACGGGGCCAGATGGGGATAAACCATCTCCGGAAGTGGAACCTGCGCCTCAGGCCCCGATTAGACAGCGAGCAGCCAAAACAAAATAGATCACAGCGTGATTTATTTGCCTAGAAAATACTACTTCAGATTCCCTATCATTGTAGATAAATATAGTAGCCTGTTGGAGTTTTTTCAGGTGTTTGGCGATAAAAAAGAGAAGAAAAAGCTTTAAGGGAATAAGAATATCGAATCACGGGAAATAAACTAAGTTTGTTGAGGTAGAGGCTTATGGATGATTGGATTAACAATTGCATTAAGTGCGAAAGAAAGTTAGTGAAATAATGATGTTCAAATTAAAAAGGAAAATGTATGGATAAATTTCTAAAGGAAAATTATAAAATTAATATTTTCTTTAATCGTTGTGAATTTATTTACCTTGTAATATTATAATGATTTATAACAACTTTCTTAAGTGATCCGACTACATAAGGAATACATAAGGAGTACATAATTAAATTACATTATTTTTATGATTATCGCTTACATTATATCATCATCATCATCATCATCAGTGTCACAGCAGCCCCATGGAGGGACAAGGCCGTCTGCCTACTGGCAGATTTCAAGACAAAGAGAATGTTTTGTTTTTACGAGGTAGGGCTGTCAATCATAAGCGTAAGCAAAGTTCTTCAAATTAATACACACACATATGCATATATAAAGCCTTAAAATAATAATATATCTATATATAAAGCCTTAAATATAGATATATTATTTTTTATCATGACCCAGAAATATTTACAATGTACGTTCCCACTTGGGTATGTTATTTGGACATTTTTCCTAGATCTATTTGAAACAATGTTATATGGTGTTGAAGTTTATTGCAAATTATGATTTATGATGCCTATAGCAAAAATATTTTACATTTTTATACATAAAAAAAAATAGAAACTTTTGAGAAATATATTATTCAGCACAGTTTCAAAAGAACTTCACTGTATAAGTTTTAAAATTTTTCAAATAGTAGTATTTATAGAACAGATTGTGCGCAAAAGAATGTCATGGACACTTTTTTCTTCTAATTAATTTTTAAATATGATTCTTTTCTTTAAAATATACAACACAGGGAATTTTTAAGACAGAGGATAAATTGAAATAATTTGTCTTAAAAAAGAAACTTTCAATTTTAATGATTATGAATAGTGACTTTCGATTTGTAAAATTTTTTTTCGTCACTATACATTATATTGTGTTTACAGTGATAAAAAATTATATTAAAATGTGATTCTTTAAATAAAATATTTTTTAATAGTCATAAATATCTTTATAAAACTTAATACATGTTATGCTATCTTGCGAAATTCAATACTATATTTATTTTACCTCAGCGAACCTCTTGAGTAAATAAAGGCAGAGCATGGCTTCCAGGAATTTACAAGAAATTTAGTGCTCTTTATAGAAAACACTGCTCAATGTAACAATTGCCATTAAAAATATCCCAGTATGAAGGTAAAGCATGAACGTGCGAAGTAAAAATTATTATTTATTCATGAATTAATTATTAATAAATTGAAATATCAACATAAAAATACTACATCAGCACATATATATATATATATATTATATGATATTTAACATATATAATATCAACATCTTTAATAATAGGAAATACAACTTTACATAAAAACACTTTGACAAATCTGAAATTACCTTTTAAAAATCTTTTAAACATAAGAATGCACTCATTTAATAAAATTGACATTTCCAGCATTCTTTACTACAAAACATTTCTACGAAACAACAACCTAATACACGTACACTAATAAATATCACTTTCCCAAAAACACAATACAAATTTCAATCTGTGAATAACTAAGAATAAAAATTCAGCAGCTTACTAAATTATTAAAATAAATTTTTCCCAAATGATTCTAACTTTCGTAAAATTGAAACAACACTTAAGACACTTGAGATAGGGTCTTATTAACGCGATAAAAAGTTCTTGTTTGTCTACGCAGAAGAAAAAAACAGAAATAATCCACTTCATAAAAATGAAGGATTTATCACAAATTCCAACACTTTTGAAGTGAGGAAAATAGCAACTTCCTAAATGATAGTCATTCACCATAATGATCCAAGATCCCACGGTGGCTTTTTCTACGGTTACCGCAAACAATGAAGACATCGGAATGAATATTTCAAACACTTAGAGGGGATAAAAAATGAGCGGAGGAAAGACGGCGAAACAAAAACTACCAAATTCGGAAAATTTCTTCTACTCTATCATTAATCACACGAGATTCCGGTTGAGATTTATCCCAGTGGCATCAAGTTTAAAAACATTTTTGAATGATCACTTCTACCCATGGCTGGTGTAAAACGAAAGAGAATATAAAAATCATTGTTGATGAATTATAATGTATTAAATATATAAATTGTCACTTTAGAGTATTTTTTTTTTTTACATTTACAGTACTGTACATTTACAGTTTAACTTAATGGCAGCACTTATACTTGTTATGAATAGATTTAAAATAATTCTAATAATTTAAAATAATCCTTTTCGAAAAAAAGTGTCTAAATGCCTACAATCCGCAGACCATGTATTCTTTAAGAATAATTTTCTACCAATAATCCAAAGCGTTATATAGATCTCAGGAACTATTGCCTATCCATGTCTTGTGTAAAAATCATTGCTGATGAATTATAATGTTGAATTAAATATTCAAATTCCCATGTCAGAGTATTCTTTTTCATATTTACAGTAGTGTTCAACGAAAAGGCAACGCGTATATATTTTTATGAATATATTTAAAGTGAGAAAATAATTCTCCTGTAAAGAAATAATCTTAATTTCTTGCTTACAATATAGAGGCCATACATTTTTTAAGCATAATTTCCTACCTATAATCCTAAGCCCTATAGAAATCAGTCTAACATGCATCTAGAGCGTTTGGCTTAATTCTGACAACCTTTCTACCACGAGAAAAGAAAATATCTAATGTCTCAAAAATCAAAATCAGCCTTCGCCAACATGGACCTGTCGCGGCAAATGAAGAATTAAAAAAAATTTAGAGATTTTATAGAAATTCAGTGCTAAATATAACAATGGCCTTTAAAAATTTCCCACTTTGAAGGAAAAGGATGATGCTGATTTATACATGAATTAATTGTTTCATTTTTAAATATCCACTTGACAAAATACTTGACAATTTTGAAATTATCTTAATAATCTTTTAACATAAAATGCACTCAAGTTAATAAAACTGACAGTTCCTATATTCTTTGCCACAAAACATTTCTGCAAAAACAACAATCTAATATTCGTGCACTAATAAATATCACTTTCATAAAAACACAATACAAATTTCAAGCTGTGAAGATCCAAGAATAAAAAATTTCAGCAGCTTACTAAATTATTAAAATAAATCTTTCCAAATGATTCCTAACTTTCGCAAAAATTGAAACAACACTTAAGACACTTGAGAAAGGGTCTTTATTAATGCGATAAAAGTTCTTGTTTGCTTACCACCGAAAAACCTGAAATAATCCACTTCATAAAATGAAGGATTTATCCCAAATTCCAACATTTTGAAGTGAGGAAAAAGCAGCTTCCCAAATGAGAGTCATTCACCATAATGATCCAAGATCACACGGTGGCTTTTTCTATGGTTACCGCAAACAACGAAGACATTGGAATGATATTTCAAACACTTAGAGGGGATAAAAATGAGCAGAGGAAAGACGGTGAAGCAAAAGTAAGAAATTTAAGAAATTTCTTCTCTACTGTATCATTAATCAAACGTGTTTCCTGTTGAGATTTATCCCAGTGGCATCAAGTGTAAAAACCTTTTTTGAATGTTCACTGCTGTCCATGGCTTGTGTAAAAACGAAGGAAGATGTAAAAATCATTGTTGATGATTTATAATGTTGTATTAAATTCACTTCAGAGTATTTTTTTTTACATTTACAGTAGTGTACATTTACAGTTTAACGTAAAAGATACCAGTTATACATTTATGAATAAATTCAAGATAATTCTAATAATTTAAAATAATCCACTTCAAAAGAAAGAATCTTATTTTCTTTCACACAATCCACAGGCCATGCATTCGTTAAGCATAATTTAATTCATCGAATCCAAAGAGCTATATAGATCTCAGGTACAAATTCTTATCCATAGATTGTATAAAACGAAAAAGAAGACGTAACAATCATTGTTGATGAATTATAATGTTGTAATAAATATTCAAATTTCCACTTCAGTGGGTTTTTTTTAATAATACAGTAGTGTTCAAACGTAAGCGCAAAACTAATTCTAATAATTTAAGATAATCCTCGTCAAGAGAAAAGAATATGAATTTTTGAATACAATCCACCAGCCGTGTATTTTAAGCATAATTTCCTACCTATAATGCAAAGCGTTATATTGATCTCAGGAAAAATTCCTATCCGTGGCTTACGTAAAAAATCATTGCTGATGAATTTTAATGTTGTATTAAATATTCAAATTCCCACTTGAATATGTTTTGTATATACACATTTGTGTTCAACGTAAAGACCCCATTTATATGTTTATGAATGATTTTAAATTAAAAAAATCTCTTCAAAGAAAGAGTCTTAATTTTTTGCTTACAATCTACAGGTCATGCATTCTTTAATCATAATGTCCTGCCTATAAACCAAAGAATTGTAGAGATCAATTCTAACATGGGTGTAGAGTGCTTGGCGTAAGTCTGACAACAGCCCGTGAAAAAAAACAAAATCCTGTCTTAAACTCAGATAGTAGGGAGACGGTCTTCGCCCACCATGGAGTTGTTGTGTCAATGAAGAAGAAGAGGAAGAATTTACAAGACATTTAGAGCTCTTACAATATTTAATCAGTGATAAATATTACAATTGCCATTAAAAATATCCTACTAAGAAGTAAAATATGAACGTACGAAGAAAAATTATAAATTATACTTGAATTAATTATTCCCTTTTTAAATATCAGCATTACATAAGAATATTTGATAAATCTGAAATTATCTTAAAATCTTTTAAACATAAGAATGCACTCAAGTTGACATTTCCAGTATTCTTTACAGTAAAACATTTCTGCGAAACAACACGCTAATATTCATGCACTAATAAATATCACTTTCCCAAATACACAACTCAATTTTCAAGCTGTTCAAAATCCAAGAATAAAATTTCAGCAGCTTACTAAATTATTAAAATAAATGTTTCCCAAATGATTGCTACCTTTCGTAAAAATTGAAACAACACTTAAGACACTTGAGAATGGGTCTTTATTAAATAAGATAAAATGTTCTTGTTTGTTTACGCCCAGAAAAAAACCTAAAATAATCCACTTCATAAAATGAAGGATTTATCACAAACTCCAACACTTTTGAAGTGAGGAAAAAGCAACTTCCTAAATGATAGTCATTCACCATAATGATCCAAGATCCCATGGTGGCTTTTTCTAGTGTTACCGCAAACAACGAAGACATTGGAATGAATATTTCAAACATTTAGAGGGGGTTAAAAATGAGCATAGGAAAGACGGTGAAGCAAAAAGTACCAAATTTAGAAAATTTCTTCTCTACTCTATCATTAATCAAACGAGTTTCCGGTTGAGATTTATCCCAGTGGCATCACGTGTAAAAACATTTTGAATGATCACTTCTATCCATGGCTTGTGTAAAACGAAAGAAGATGTAAAAATCATTGCTGATGAATTATAATGCTGTATTAAATATTCAAATTCCCACTTCAAAGCATTTTTTTTTACATTTACAGTAACGAAGATTTACAGTTTAACGTAAAGGCAGCACTTACACTTTTCAGGAATATATTTAAAATAATCCAAATAATTAAAAGTAATCCTCTTCAAATGAAAGAATCTTAATCTTTCCTATATTACACATGCCAAGTATTCTATAAGCATAATTTTTTGGCCTATAATTTAAAGCGGTATACAGATCTCAGGCACAATTTCCCATCCATGGCTCATGTAAAAAAATATTGTGGATGAATTATAAAGTTGTATTAAATTTTCAAATTCCCACTTCAAAGGTTTTTTTTTTTACATTTACAATAGTGTGCGAAGTAAAAGTAACACTAATATATTAATAAATTAAATTGAGAATATAATTAACTTGATGAAAACGAACCTTAATTTCTTGCCAACAATCAACAGGCCATGTATTCTTTAAAAATATAATACAAAGCGCTATAGAGATTTTAGGCACATTTTCCTATCCATGGTTTGTGTAAAAGAAAGAAGTTGTAAAAAATTATTGTTGAGATGAGTTGTGATGTTGTATTAAATATTCAAATTCCCATTTCAGAGAACTTTTTTATATTTACAGTAGTGTTGAATGTAAAGACAACACGTATATATTTTTATGAAATATATTTAAATTGAGAAAATAATTCTCCTCAAAAGAAATAATCTGAATTTCTTACCTACAATCTAGAGGCCATGCATTCTTTCAGCATAAATTCCAGCCTAAAATCCAAAAACCTATAGAAATCTGTCCAACATGGCTATAGAACATTTGGCGTAAGTCTGACAGCACTAACAAGAGAAAAGAAAACATCCTCTTTCTCAAAATCAACCAGTAGGGCACACGACTTTCGCCCACGATGGAGTTGTTATTCTAATGAAAAAGAAGAGGAAGAATTTAAAAGAAATTTAGTATACTTATAGAATTTAATCACTACTACAAACACTACTTTAAAAATCACTACTTTAACTACATGTAGCAATTGCCATTAAAAATATTCTACTATGAAGGTATAGCATGATGTACGAAAGTAAAAATTATAAATTAAATTTGAAATAATTATTTCTTTTTTTAAATATCAACATATTATTTAAGAATATAATAAGAATAAGAATATTTGACAAATCTGAAATTACCTTAAAAATCTTTTAAACATAAGAATACACTCAAGTTCATAAAACTGTCATTCCAGCATTCTTTACCCAAAACATTTCCGCGAAACAACAATCTGATACACGTACACTAATAAATATCACTTTCCCAAAAACACAATACAAATTTCAAGCTGTGAAGATCCAAGAATAAAATTTCAGCAGCTTACTAAATTATTAAAATAAATCTTTCCCAAATGATTCCTAACTTTCGCAAAAATTGAAACAACACTTAAGACACTTGAGAAAGGGTCTTTATTAATGCGATAAAAAGTTCTTGTTTGCTTACCACCGAAAAACCCGAAATAATCCACTTCATAAAATGAAGGATTTATCACAAATTCCAACACTTTTGAAGTGAGGAAAAAAGGCAGCTTCCTAAATGATAGTCATTCACCGTAATGATCCAAGATCCCACGGTGGCTTTTTCTAGGGTTACCGCAAACAACGAAGACATCGGAATGAATATTTCAAACACTTAAAAGGGATAAAAATGAGCAGAGGAAAGACGATGAAGCAAAAGTACCAAATTTAGGAAATTTCTTCTTCACTGTATCATTAATCACACACGTTCCTGTTGAGATTTACCCCAGTGGCATCAAATGTAAAAAAACATTTTTGAATGATCACTTCTATCCATGGCTTGTGTAAAACGTAAGAAGATGTAAAAATCATTGTTGATGAATTGCAATGTTGTATTAAATATTCAAATCCCCTCTTTAGAGTATTTTTTTATATTTACAGTAGTGTTCAAATTAAAGGCAACGCATATAATTTTTATGCATTAATTAAACCATTAAACTAATTCTGTTTAAAAGAAATAATCTTAATTTATTACTACTGCTACCTTATTGTCTATTATCCACAGGTTTTTTTTATATTTACAGTAGTGTACGGTTGCAGTTTAACGTAAAGTCAACACTTATACTTTTTATGAATGACTTAAAAATAATTCTAATTATTTATAATTCTCTCCAAAAGAATGTATCTTAATTTTTGCTTACAATCTACAGGGCATGCATTCTTTAACAATAATCTCTTGCCTATAATCACTTCCATCCACGGCTTGTATTAAACAAAAGGAGATGTTACAATCATTGTTGGTGAATTATGATGTCGTATTAAATATTCAAATTCCCTGTACTTCCTTCAGAGTATTTTTTTTTAATATTTACAATTGTATTCAACGTAAAGGAACACTTATATATTTTGTGAATAAATTTAAATTGTGAAAATAATTCTCTTTAAAATAAAAGAAAATGTATTCCTTACAAATAGCAGGCTTTGTATTCTGTAAGTATAATTTTCTGCCTATAATCCAAAGTGTTATATAGATCTCAGGTACAATTTCTTATAGATGGTTTGTGTAAAATGAAGAATGCATAAAAATCATTGTTATGAATTGTAATGTTGTATTAAAGTTTCAAATTCCTACTTTAACATTTTTTTATATTTACATTAATGTTCAATGTAAAGATAACTCTTATACTTTATATGAATAAGTTTAAATTCAAAAAAAAAAAAAATTCAAATGAAAGAATATTAATTTCTTGTCTACATACCACAGTCCATGTATTCTTTGAACGTAATTTCCTACACATAATCTAAAGCGTTGTATAGAACTCAGGCACAATGTAGTATCCATGACTTGTGTTATACGAAAGATGATGTAAAAATAATTGTTGATTAATTATAATATTGTATTAAATATTCAAATGTCCACTTCAAAATATTTTTTTATATTTACAATAGTGTCAACGTAAAGACAACATTTATATTTTTTTTGAATAAATTTAAATTGAGAAAATATGTGTTTTAAAAAAAGAAAAATTCCTTGACAAAATTCATAAGCCCTGTATACTTTAAGCATAGTCTACTTTCTATAATTCAAAGCACTATATAACTCACAGGCACAATTTCCTGTCTATAACTCGCAGCGCCATATATATTACAGGCCTAATGTCCTGCTTATAATTCATGGTACCATATAATATGTAGTCGTAATTTAGCTCAGAGAATATTTCATATAATCCTCAGAGGGCGTATAATCCATTGTCAATTCCAGCCTTTTCTTTGACAAGCCATAATTATGCATAAAACATTCTTATAAATTCAGAATTTGGGAAAGAAGATATGTATATTAGAATTTTGGGGAAATCAAAAGACACGATATTTTTCCAATGATATCTGAATTTCACAACATCTGGCAATAAAATTAATGATGAGTTTTTAACTTATTAATATCAACATGATATCATTATTAATTCTTTATTCCATGTCATTATTTATCCATTAGCACTCAATAATACATGATGCTCGTTACATTTCATACCGCAATTATATAAAAGACTGTACAAATAATTGCAAAAAGGCTGGTTTCTTACCAAAGTGTGCAATTATGTTAATTTATGTTGAAGAGATTTAACTTTTCTCTTATTCAAAGTTCTGTGAATTTTGTCAAAAAAAAAGCAATTTTCAAAATCGTTATTATTTCCAAAACAATAAGTATATTATATTTGTTTTAAGTGCAAGTCAACTAGTTTTTTATTCATAATAAAACTTATATTTAATATCTTGTAAAGACGTTTTATATACTCATGTGTTAAAGTCAAATTGAACCAATTTTGTGACAGTTCTGTTAAATGATTAAAACTGGTGCATTATTTTTATATATTTAAAAAGTATAATATAATAAAGTTATTCTTCCATTTAATTTTGAGTGCAGTTTTACATTTATGAAGTTATATTAGAGTTTTCTAACGATCCGGATGTGTCTTCGGAGGATGAAAATAAAATGATTCCTGATTTTAAAAGGTTTTTAAATATAATGTTTATTTACAGAATTATTTACATTCATAAAAATTACATAAAATAAATTACAATACTTTGCCAGTTAAAAGGTAGAACTCCATATTCTTCCTCCTAAAAGTACTTTAGAACAATAACAAAAAGTTCTGCACATAACTTAGTGTTCACTTTCAACTCTTTGTATTAGAATTCACAGTTTTAAAGTCTAATTGTTTTCCATGCCATGACATCATATAGAGAAACTACTTATATTTTGGTTTTGTCATATATTTCCTATGACAAATGAATTTTAAAATTATCATATAGCAAAGACTGAAGCAGCTCACAAAAATAGAATACACAGATGAATTAAATCGAAAATAAAAATATTCCTTAAAATTAATTTGAAGTTGTCAATTCTAGGATTGTTGATGTTGGAAATTCGATTTAAATGAGAATTTAAAAATTTTAACAATATAATAATAACAATATAACTTGTAGTAATGTAACCTGTAACAATGTAATCTTAACAACAATATAGCCTGTAGATGATTATTAGTAGAACTAGTGTTCACTAAGTCCATTAGTTCGACAAGTGCTCACTAAGTCCATTAGTAGAACGAGTGTTCACATTCAATTCTCTGTGCTAGAGTTCACAGTTTTAAATTTTATGGTTTTACGTGCCCTGTCATCATCAAGAGACACTATATACCAAATATAATTTGGTTCGTTATATCTTTTTATGATAAATACATTTTAAAATAATCATCATATTGCAAAGACCGAATCAGTTCACAAAAAGAGAATACAAAGATGAATAAAATCGAAATGTTCATTTGAAGTTGTCAATTCTAGGATTGCTGGATGTTGGAAATTGATTTAAATGAGAATTCAAAAATTTTAACAATATAATAATAACAATATAACTTGTGTAATGTAACCTGTAACAGTGTAATCTTAACAACAATATAGCCTGTAGATGATTATTAGTAGAACCAGTGTTTAAGTCCATTAGTTCGACAAGTGCTCACTAAGTTCATTAGTAGAACGAGTGTTCACATTCAATTCTCTGTGCTAGAGTTCACAGTTTTAAATTTTATGGTTTTACGTGCCCTGTCATCATCAACTATATACCAAATATAATTTGTTCGTTATATCTTTTATATGATAAATACATTTTAAAATAATCATCATATTGCAAAGACCGAATCAGTTCACAAAAAGAGAATACAAAGATGAATAAAATCGAAATGAAATTCATTTTGAAGTTGTCAATTCTAGGATTGCTGATGTTGGAAATTGATTTAAATGAGAATTCAAAAATTTTAACAATATAATAATAACAATATAACTTGTAGTAATGTAACCTGTAACAGTGTAATCTTAACAACAATATAGCCTGTAGATGATTATTAGTAGAACCAGTGTTCACTAAGTCCATTAGAATGCTCAAAGTTCATTAGTTTTACATTCAATTTTCTGTGCTAGAGTTACAGTTTTAAATTTTATGGTTTTAGTCATCATCAAGAGACACTATATACCAAATATAATTTGGTTCGTTATATCTTTTTATATGATAAATACATTTTTAAAATAATCATCATATTGCAAAAAAGAATCAGTCTCACAAAAAGGGAATACAAAGATGAATAAAATGAAATGAAATTCATTTGAAGTTGTCAATTCTAGGATTGCTGATGTTGGAAATTGATTTAAATGAGAATTCAAAAATTTTAACAATATAATAATAACAATATAACTTGTAGTAATGTAACCTGTAACAGTGTAATCTTAACAACAATATAGCCTTAGATGATTATTAGTAGAACCAGTGTTCACAAGTCCATTAGTTCGACAAGTGCTCACTAAGTTCATTAGTAGAATGAGTGTTCACATTCAATTCTCTGTGCTAGAGTTCACAGTTTTAAATTTTATGGTTTTACGTGCCCTGTCATCATCAAGAGACACTATATACCAAATATAATTTGGTTCGTTATATCTTTTATATGATAAATACATTTTAAAATAATCATCATATTGCAAAGACCGAATAGTTCACAAAAAGAGAATACAAAGATGAATAAAATCGAAATGAAATTCATTTTGAAGTTGTCAATTCTAGGATTGCTGATGTTGGAAATTGATTTAAATGAGAATTCAAAAATTTTAACAATATAATAATAACAATATAACTTGTAGTAATGTAACCTGTAACAGTGTAATCTTCAATAATTTTAACAACAATATAGCCTGTAGATGATTATTAGAAGAACTAGTGTTCCCTAAGTCCATTAGTTCGACAAGTGCTCACTAAGTTGATTAGTAGAACGAGTGTTCACATTCAATTCCCTGTGCTAGAGTTCACAGTTTTAAATTTTATTGTTTTACGTGCCATGCCATCATTAAGGGACACTATATTCCAACTATAATTTGGTTCGTTATATCTTTTATATGATAAATGCATTTTAAAATAATCATCATATTGCAAAGACCGAATCAGTTCACAAAAAGAGAATACAAAGATGAATAAAATCGAAATAAAAATTCATTTGAGTTCTCAATTCCAAGATTGTAGATATTGGAAATTAGATTTAAATAAGAATTAAAAGTTTTTAACAATATAATTACTTGTAGATAATTATTAGTTGTCAATTATGTGAAGTTCTGATTGTAAGGATGATTTGAAGAAGATTATGTCAATAATATTATCCATCCTTTTGTAGTACAGTTAATTTCGTTTTCAAGCAACGTTTAAATGTACGGCATTATTTGAAACATTTCGAAAAAGCATCGAATTATCTTTTCGATAATTACTTTTAATTACCTAATTTTTTCCTTATGCAATTATTTTTCAACCCAATAATCTAATTTATACTCAATGTTGTGCAATTAAAAATAAAATGGAGTTGAAGCAAAAGCAAAAAACAAAACAAATTGCGAAATTCTTAACTTTACATATTACATATTTAAACAATGATAAATAAAAATAATTAGTTCAATTGTGTTTCATGTTTACATGGTTGAAGAAAACAATCAGTAATATAAAGAAAAGAATGATAAATGAAGATGGTACATTAAGTATTTAAAAATATTATTTAATTATCAATAAGTTATTTTAGAATATTTTTAAATTTGAAATATTTTGTAATGCACTTTTCGTTCATGATCGCGTCGCAAACATAAACAAGCAATATAAAAAAAAATTAAGTAAATTCCTACATTTTTTCACTATACTGCAGAAAGTCCTTTATAAATAATTTTCATTCATTTTTTAACCTTAGAAAAAATTCTCTCCCTTTCACACACACTTTCTCTCTCTCACAAACACACTTTCCATCTATCTCACTCATTTATTCACATGTTTCATTTCTATTTTGTTCCCTCCTTGACTCAGACTAGAACCCAGAATGTAAAAAGAATCTGAAAAAGAAATTTTTTTCCAGCGATCTACACGCTTCGCCATTGACGTCATTTATTCCTAAATTTATATCTTGCTAAATATCTTATATAGGAGAAATTTTTTTCTCCCATATAAAATTAAAATTAATTAATTAAATTTAATGAATGAATTAATATTTGAAAACTGTATTAAGATCAAGTGTCATCCACTTCATGTTTAAAAAAATGTATTTGAACTTGAGTGGATGAATAAAAAGTATTTTATTAACGATTGAAAATTTGAACAAGATATATAAGTATATACAGGGAGAGTGTGAACTAATAGTAGTAATTGAAAAAAACTATTCATCAAGGACATTTAAATAAGGACAAGAATTTAGCAAGGGCATTTAATCAGCAATTTCAGAGATTAAAAAATAAACCAATCAATTAGCAAAATCTGAATTTATAAATTATTTTATGTTAATATTAAAAATTTAAATTATTTTGAAATGAGTTAAGGGTATAAAAGTAAGATTCATTAAAATTTGATTTTTTTACTCACATTATGGATCTCTCGACTAAGAATATAAATATTTTCAATTAATTTAAAATTTATTCTTAATTTTTGATTTTTTTTTGGTTCATTAAAATAAACATTCAAAATTAATTTTAAAAATATTTTAATCTTTTTTTTTAATATTTAATTTTCGCTTTTCAGCAAAAAAAAAAATTAAGTTTCAATGGTAAATTTCTTCTTCACTTTTTTTTTTTTTTTTTATCAAATATCATATATATTTAGCTGAATGTATGTTATATGCCTGACAGACAAATCTCGATATAATTTTCATATAATTTTTTTTTTTTAAATAATTTATTCTTAATTTCCTTTTTCACTTTTCTTCCAAAAGGAAATCTTACAAAAATTAAATAGAAAATGTCAATTAAAATGAAGAAAAAAACACACTATTTTTCAGGTTCCAAATTATACATTTTACATATAAAATGATTACTTTAAAATTATACATAGCATGAACAAATTATATTACGGAAAAATACTAAACTATAATATCTTGTTTAAAAATAATATTAAAACTCCAAAATAAATTATCAAATAACAATATTTTTAATGAATCTAAACAGTCACAGGAAATACAAATGATTGATTCTTAATCATCCAAATGTATCAATAGAATATGATTTTATCGGCAAAATTATAGCCAAAATTGAAATTTTAGGCAGGTAAATCAAAACCTAAGCACGGGTCTCATTCCAGGACATTAGGAATCTATTATTAGAAAGAAATTTGAATAACTTGCAAAGCTGTTACATTAAAATAGTAATTATGTAAGCAAGAGAATAAGGAATATGTATTTTGGTGTTAATTTTCAATCCGTCGATGAGTAAAGAGTATTTTGCATTTTTCCTGACATTTTCCTTTAAAATAGATAGTTTCTTTTTGTTATAATAGTATGATGAGAAAATTCTTCATTATAAGAATTTCATTCTTTAATATTGAATTACTATACAAACAATTTTATGTTTAATTTTAAGGATTTATGTTTAACTATTTTATGTTTAAATAGAAAAGGATTAATTATTATATAGATATATAATCAACCTAATATAGAATGAACTGCATATGGATGCTATAATATTCCTGCAGAAAACGATTTTCTAAGAGTAAGAAAAAAAAGTTATTTAACTGCAGAATTACCGTTGTGTTGATAAATTAAAAAGTGGTCATATCAGTTCAATGATTTGATATGTTAAGTAAAGAGTGTTTAAAAAAAAAAAAAAAAGAGAGAGGTCGTATTAAAAAAATGTTATAAGAACATTGTTAAAAGATTAATGAAATGCATAGAATATCTACAAGTAGAAAGTCACCTTGTAGCAACAACATCACGTACCTTTTATGAATTGCACTAACACTCCACCTACTGATGATGAGGTGTGATGTTGCTTATGGCTTTAATCTTTAAATTCTTATAATAATGAGTCGAAACTAGAAAGAACACATTAAACCAATTCAAAACATTAAATTCTAAAAAAAAAAAAAAAACTCAATAACCCTTTCAATAAGATACCTCAAAATCCGCAATAACCCATACCAGAAAATGAACCCACAGGTTCGAATGCCTTCAGAGACTATGTGTATATGTCTTCCTGTGCATATGTCATAACTGCTGCCAAAGTGGTTTTTTTTTTTTACTAAAATAAAATTCATTTTAAACAAAGCAAATTTTTCGTGTGCATATGCCATAACTGCTGGCAAAGTGGGACTTTTCCAAAATGAAGTTCATTTTGAACAAAGCAAGATCGCTCACATATTCTGATGATGATTTGAACATACAGCATGGGAAACAAGCGCTTCATGACGAATGGAGTTTAGCCCCAATGTCCTAAGACGTGGCAGTAGGGGCCAACCATAAATGAGGCTCTTCCTTGAGTGCCTTTATTACGGATGCAGGCAGGAAACCACTTCTGGCCAAGAATCCAGGAGTTCTTGCAGGGGTCCACGACTGGGTGTCTTTCTTCTTCCGGACCTTCCAGCAATACATTACGCTGGGAATGGAGGGACTACTCACTTCCTTTTTCTTTCTGCTTCCCGCCCTCTGTCTTCTGTTTCACCATCCATTCTCCTCTTTCGGTTCCAGATGTCTCCATCATCTTTATTTTATGTCTATTCCATTCACACGCCCCTTATTACATTATTCGCCTGATTTTCCTCTAAAAATCCGCCCCTGGTCCTATAGCCATTTTCATTACTGGGCTTGGTTCGTCGCTCTATGGTCATTTTGTGCACACTTGAGCTAATTTGCCCGGGACCTACAATTTAACGGGGATTCCAAATCACTCACAAACATCCATGCCATGGCCAGTATTCGAATCAGAAGCCTGTGGTACCAAATGCCAGAGAGCTTGAATATAATAAATTGATGCAGACAATGAAGCGGAAATTCAACCAATTAATCATAAAAGTATACCAAAATAGTTATAAAAAATGATAGTAAAATTTGGCAATGAGTTTGATTTAATTTTTGAATATTTTATCTACGTTTTGGCTTCCAAATCATAATCCAGATTAATATAGATATCGGTTATTTGCATATGATGCAGTGTAAGGAAAAGTCCGTAAACAGCTGTATTTTTGATGGCTTGAATTATTAAGAATCTCTGGTTTACCAGAATGAAATATAAATAATGCAAAATTATAAAGAATATTTTCACAAAGGATAACTGTGGTGTATTTATCATATAGCACAACTTTTATTACACTATGTGATGTTTTCATTTTATTCCAAAAAAGAAAATGATAAATAATTTTTTAAAAACTATCAGTAACCAGCATTGAAATAAATTGAATAATGCATTCTGATAAAAATTAATTTTATACATTTTTTGCCATACAACAATGTCTAAAAGAATTTACACTTGTTACATTGTATACATTGATTTTCTGGTTTAGCTTTTCAGAGTTAAAGCATAGAAAAAGAAAATATTGGTAACCTGAGAAGTCCTAAAATCAACTTACTAAGAAGTCCTAATTAATTTTTATCACGTCTATTTCCAGATATTACATGAATACAATTAATTTAATAACAACAACAGAGACATTACCAATCTTTTAGATAGAGAAAAGAAACAACTGATAAAGAAAATCCCTACAGAAAGAAAAGTGATAGGGAATTTTCCCCGCAAAAATCCTTTCCTTACACGCACACTCACAGCAGACGGAAATAATGAAAATGAACCATTCACAATTGTTTCATGATTGCGTGGCTCAAGCAAAGAGCAAACAAACAATCAATCCTTTCAGCGCACAGAGGGAAAAAATAAAGGGGTAAAAGTGTATCCTATCAATTCTTATTTCAATTTTCCTCGCCGGGAACATAAACAAAAAAAAAGAAGGGACCTATAACGAAATCTGATCCATCTAATCTCCGAGAAACGCATCAGTCGAAATCAATACGCACCTTGCTCCATTCTTCGCATGGGCTGCGGCAACAGCCCCCTGCTCGAATAACGCGTTCAGCCCTTGCTCAAGTACATTGCTTTCTGTAACATTAACCGAAATATTTCCTTTCCTTCCATTCCCCTGGCCCCGCTCTTCACCATGAGGCAGAATCAATCGGCTTGAAACATAAATTACTCCTCCAAGTAGGTAATTCTGACACGCCTTATTACTCCACGTGCCGAGCTGGGAAGGGGTAAGTATTACCTTTGCTTCGATTGCTTCTCCTCTCCAGAAAGGGCCAGATAACACAGCACAAAAAGGAGGAAGCAGAAAAATATAATGGAAGCCACCTGGCAGAAAAAAAAAAATTGATGCATACACACATATATAAGACGCAGAGAACGTTTTCATTGGTGGATTAGCTGCAATTAGGGTTGGGGTTTTATAGGTGTCGATGTGTCCTGAATGCGATTTGAGTTATTGGAGTTTTATTGTAATGTGACTGCAACATTCTTAAGGGGGTATGTACATATTATGCTTGTATTTATGACATATTATGCTTCTGTTATTACATATTTTGCTTGTCCGTTTTTTACTGCACAGATTGATAAATTACTACTTCGATAGCAAATTCAGAACTGCCTTGTTATTTACGTGGCTTACTGGTGTAATGTGAGTGTTACCTTTATTTTGATTGCTTCTCTTCCAAAAAGGATATATAACATCATACAAAAAGAAGGAAGCCTACCAAGCAAAAAAATAAAAGTGATGCATGCACATATAAATATAGAAAGCAGAAAACGTTTTCAATGGTGGATTAGCTGCAATTAGGGGTTGGGTTTTATAGGTGTCGATGTGCCCTGAATGCGATTTGAGTTATTGAAGTTTTATTGTAATGTGACTGCAACATTCTTAAGGGGGTATGTGCATATTATGTGATACCTTTATTTTGATTGCTTCTCCTCCAAAAAAGACTATATTTGAAGCCACCATGTAAAATTTAAAATTATGGATCTATACATATACAAAATGTAGAGAAAGTTTTCATTGGTGGTTCTGCATTTTAGCTGCAATTGGGGGTTCAGGCTTTGTGGGCGTCGATGTAGTGGATGTGTTTCTAGTTATTGAAGCTTTATTGTAATGTTACTGGAACCTTCTTTTGGGGATATGTATTTGTTTCATATTTTACAAGTCAGTTTTTTTTCTCTCCAGTTTCATAAATCACTACTCCGAGTAGGATATTCAGAAATATCATATTTTTTTTACATGGCTTACTGATATAATGTAAATGTTACTTTTGTTTTAATTGCTTCTTCTCCAAAAGGAAATATAACATCATGCAAAAGAAGGAAGCTAACAGCCAAAAAAATAAAAATGATGCATATACACACATATTAAAATGCAGAGAACGTTTGGTCAGAGCAGAATAATTGTCAGTTTAGCTGCAATTAGAATTCGTTTTTTCAATTCCTTCTATTAACTCACACTCTCCGTATATATATCTCGTTGAAATTTTCAATCGTTCATAAAATACTTTTATTTATCCACTCAAGTTCAAATACATTTTGGAACTTGTAGTGGATGGCACTTGATGTTGGTACAGTTTTTCAAATATTAATTCAGCAATTTAATTAATTAATTTTAGTTTTTTTTAGATTTAAGTTGCGTGTATCTAATAATAGATGGCGCCAAATATAAGAGAAAAATTTCAACTTTACTTGTTAAAAAGGATTTTTCTGTAATATAGTGAAAAAAAGTAGAATTGACTTTAAAAAATGTTTTTTATATTACTTGTCGATATGTTCGATGTGTCGTGAATGCTGTTTAAGTTATTGGAGTTTTATTGTCTTGTGACTGCAACATTCTGAAGGGAATGTGTATTTATTTCATAATTTACAAGTTAATTGTTTTCTTTCAATATTAATAAATTATTACTCAGAGTAGGAAATTCATCAATACATTATTATTTATTAGCCTACTGGTGTAATGTAAGTGTTATCTTTGCTTTGATTGCTTCTAATACTTTCTAAGGCCATATAACACTGTACAAAAAGAATTGAAAGCCACCAGGCAAAAATAAAAATTATGCATATACACATATATAAGACAGAAAATGCTTTACGATTAAGGAATTAAGAATGTAGAATTTAGGATTAGGAACGTTGATGGAATAGCTGAAATTAGGGGTTGAAGTTTCACACAAAATAAAGGGGATATGTACATATTATGCTAGCATTTATTTCAAATTTAACATTTAATTTTTTCCATCTTTTTCCTTCAAAACAATAAGGACGCATATAAGTTTCAAAAAAACCTTATTTTTAAGAGCAAAAAGAAGTAGAAAACTTAGATTACATATGTTTTTACTTTGGATTGTTATTTAGTATAAAAAACAGCATGTCCAATAAAATCTGGATATAATCTGGATTAATTTCGCTTTGTAGATTTAAAAGAGTATTTTTTGGGGACTATTAGAATGCAAAAGCAAACGTAAATTAAAAATTATTTTTTATGTATGTAAAGTTGCTTTGCATTTTTGTGAATTGTATTTTTAGTAAATATTTTATAAATAGTTCAAGTAAAAATTTAAATTTCCTCTTAAAATTTATTATTTCAAAGAAGTCGAATATCAATACTTATTTATTAATTATAATCCATTTATTTATGCACACACACATATATTTATATATATTATATATATATAAATATATTTATATATGTATGCATATATATATATATATAATAGATAAATGGATTATAATTAATAAAAAAGTATTCATATACAACTTCTTTGAAATAATCATAATAGGTATTCTCCAATTTGTTTTGATCAGCATCTTGTTAAAATTGATCATTATATTTATAAAGATTTAAAATTATTTATCTTCATATTTTAGCTTATTAACATATTAGAAAGCTAAAATACGAAAGAAAGTTGATATAAATATGTTTTGAAAACATTAAAGAATGTGATGCAATTTAATGTTCGTCGTGATATTAAAGTTTTTTTTGTAGTTTTTATTAATTTTTAAAGTGACTTAAATATTATAATTTCCTTCTGAACGATTAATATATTCCGTTAAGTCTCCAAAACTGCTTAAAGTTTTAGCAGAAAAAAAAAACTTTATTTTTAATATGCACAAAAAAAATGATGTAATTTTTAATGAAACTCGAGTTACATCGTATTTATTTAAGAATTGTTACGTTTGTTTGAAAAACACATTTTTGATTTAATACGCTGATGAAAGAAATTCAATTAAAAAACTGAAATCACGCGAAGAATACAAGTTGATTGAAATAATTATATACGGTAAAAACTGAAAAAAGAAATAATTCGTTCATTCATTTAAAAAAATTTATTTTTTATTCTAATTAAATCTTCATAATTTCATACGTCACACAAGTGCTAATTTTATTTTTTGTAATTTTACTAGCGAGTATTTGTGAGGCTAATGTGTATGTGTGTATTTTTTTTTTATTCCAGATACACGTGTGTTTTTTTATTATTTATTTTTCAGTAATGTTTCATTTCATCAAAAAAAAAAAAATGAAAATTAGAATTGTTGAAATGAGAAAAATATTTTTAAATCAACTGACGTTTTTAATTTAAGCGTATTTTCACGATGCGATTTCAATTTTTAAAAAACTAAATGATTTTATTTTTTAACAGTAATTAGTCAAACTAGTAAAAAAAAAAAAAAAATACATAATGATTATGTTTACACATTTTATGTGTTTTTTGCGAAAAAAAAGTATAGAATGTAATTAATTTTAGTTACTGATGTTTATAGAAAAATAAGTAATTAATAAGACAAGCTATTATTAGTATAATCCAACTCTGCTTAATTTGAATGCATTAACATTTATTCATTACTTATTTTCATGAAACATCAATAAATAATATGGAATTAATAATGTTTTACAATGAACAAATATCTTAGATTTTATACATATTTTGTGACATTATTTAAAAAATGTTAAATCATTAGAATAGATTCTTATTTCCCCCCAAAATGCTTGTACATTAATATCTAAATGGAAAATTTGTTAAAATTAATTTGAGTATGCAATTTTTAATTGATTTACTAATTAAATTAATCATTTAAATCAAATTTAATGAGAACTAATTTTTTATTTTGAATGTTATGTATTATCTAATAATTTGATCTACAATTTTATATTTCAATGTTTGAACTAAAAAAATATTTTTTTTTTATTTTCGTGATTGTTACATTATAAAAAAGCAAAGCACAAAAAAAAGTTATTTTTTGCGCATGTAAAAGCAATGTTTTGCAAACTTGTGTAAGATAAATATATAAATATAATAATATAAATAATAAAATTTAATTTTAATTATATCAATAAAAGAAGGAAATTTTATTTTTCCTCTTAAAAAGGTTTACTCTAAGAATTTTCTATACCAATATTATTTATTGATTATCATACATTTATATATATATATATATATATCATTAATATTAATAATAACATTAATATTCCTAATAAATTTGCTTCAATTCGTTTTGATGCATCTTGTTAAAATTAATTATTATGTTAAGAAAAGAGTTAAATTTAATTGCCTTCATATTTAGTAAATTAACATATTAAAAGCGAAAAATATTAAAGAAAGTAAACATAAATATAAAATATGAATATAAATATATTGTAAAATATTAAAGAATGTGACGTTGTGTTTTAAGGAATGTGTTTTTGTGTGTGTTCGTTTTTTTTTTTTCAGATACAAGGTGTTTTTTTATTATTATTAATTATTCCGTAATGTTTCATTTCGTCAAAGTAAAAAAAAAATTATATGAAGAAAATTAGAAGAATTGCTAAAGTGAGAAAAAAAATTAAATAAACTGATGTTTTTAATTTGCGTATTTTCACGATGCGCTTTCACTTTAAAATACTAAATGATTCCTTTCGTTAACAGTAATTAGTCAAACCAGTGAAAAAAATACATCATGATTATGTTTGCACATTTATGTATTTTGCCGAATAAACAGAACGTAATTAATTTTAGTAACAAATTAATGGATTATTAATGCATTCAAATTACAAAGAATTGACATATACTAATAATAACTCGTGACCCCATGGGAACACCGCGTGCCGTTGGTATTCAAAATTGGGGCCTGAATGGCCGAGTGTCTAGTGCTCTGGCGCTCGTTTCCACAGGTTTCGGTTCGAGTCCCGGCGGTTCCATGGATGTTTGTAGTGGTTCGGAATCCACTTTAAGCCGTAGGGTCCCGGTCTCATATGACTGTAAGAGCGTCACGGAGCAAAAGTCAGGCTTCTATCTACGGGTGATCCATCACAACAGAAGCTGCTTCCTTCCCCTTCAATCATGAGTACATATGGGCTCGGGGGTTTACCTAGAAATGTCTGTCAAAGTGGGATAAGAAGCAACAACAACATAACTCGTATTATTTATGAATTATTTTTATGAATTATCATATTTTATAATTACAATAATTAAATATTTTAGATTTTATACACATATTTTGTGATATTATTTCAAGAAGTTTAGACTTTAGAATAAATTCTGAGATCCCCCTCCCCCCCGAAAAAAATAACACAATAATGTAATTGAAAAAAATTTAATATCGAATTTAGATTACGAAATTTTGTTTAATTTACTAATTTAATAATTCACTTAAATCATATTTAATGAGAACCAATTTCATAATTTCAATGTTGTATATGATCTAATATTCTGAACTATAATTTTATATTTCAAATTTGTAGGATGAAAAAAAATATTATTATGTTTTTATTTCTGTGCCTATTACATTATAAAAACAAACGAAAATTAAAAAGTTATTTATGTGTATGTGCAAGAATTGTTTTGCAATTTTTTGAGGAATTTTTTATGTTAAAATTGTAACCCAAAGAAATTTTCTTTTTCTTTTAAGAGAGTTATTAAGAAAGTTATTATTTCCATTAAAATTTTCATAACGATACTTATTTATTAATTAATATACATTTATTACACATATATATATTATTTATATTTATTTATGTTTTAAACATATGATTATTTTCTATTAGAATGTGAAAGATTAATATTCATAATAAGTTTGCTTCAATTAGTTTCGATCTGTATCTTGTTAAAAATAAGCTTCATATTAATAAAAGAATTAATTTTTTATTGTCTTCCCTATTTTAGCTTATTAACATATTAGAAAGCATAAATATGAAGAAAAGTGGATATAAATATATTGTAAAAATATTAAAGAATGTGATGCAATTTAAAGTTCGGCGTAATATTAAATATTTCTTTGAAGTTTTTATTAATTTTAAAGGTATTTAAATATTATTCCTTCCTTCTGAACAATTAATATATTCAGTTGAGTCTTCTAAATTGCTGAACAGAAAAAAAATACCTTCATTTTTAATATGGACAGAAAAAAAAAATGGATGGAATGTTTTAATAAAACTCGAGTTACATCGTATTTATTTAAGAAATGTTACATTTGCTTAAAAAACACATTTTTGATTTAATACGCTGACGAAAGAAATTCAATTAAAAACTGAGATCACGCAGAAGAATACAAGTTGATTAAAATAAGTATACACAGTAAAACTAAAAAAATAATTTCGTTTCATTCATTTAAAAATATTTTTAATTCTAATTAAATCTTCATAATTTCAAACGTCACACAAGTTCTAATTTTTTGTAATTTTAATAGGGAGTATTTGTAAGGCTAATATGTGTGTATAAGGTGTGTTTTTTACTATTTATTTTTTTCCGTAATGTTTCATTTCGTCATAGGAAAAAATTATATGAAAATTAGAAGAATTGCTAAAGTGAGAAAAAAAAATTTAAATCAACTGACAAATTTAAATCAACTTTTTCAATTTAGGCGTATTTTCACGATGCGATTTCACTTTTTAAAACACTAAATGATTTCTTTTGTTAACATTAATTAGTCAAAGCAGTGAGAAAAATACCATAATGATTATGTTTGCACATTTATGCATTTTGGCGCATAAAAAAATTATAGAACGTATTTAATTTTAGTAAAAATTAATCAATTAATATTAATGCATTCAAGTTAACCAGAGTTGACCTATAATAATAATAACTAGTCCTATTTATTTATTTATTTATGAAATATCAATGTATAATAAGGAGTTAATGATATTTTATAATTACAATACTTAAATGTTTTAGATTTTATACACATATATTGTTATATTATTTCAGAAAGTTTACCTTTAGAATAAAATGTTAAGTCCCAAAAAATTAAAATCTCACACAATAATCTAATTAGAAAAATGTATAAATTGAATTTAGATTATTTAAATTTAATTAATTAACTAATTTATTTAATCACTTAAATCATACTTAATGAGAAACAAAACCTTATTTTCATTGTTGTGTAGGATCGAAAAATCTGATTTATAATTTTATGTTTCAATTTCGTAGGGTCAAGAAAAGTTTTTTTTTATTTCCCTAATTGGTGCATTATAAAGCAAACGCAAATGAAAAAATTATTTTCCTTTACGTAAAAGCAATTTTTGTAAGTTTTTGAAATAAATTTTAAGCTAAAAATGTTTAACTAATACAAAGGAAATTTTTTTTCCTCTCAGAAAGGTTTACCATTAAGAATTTTGTATAATAATATTTATTAAATATCTATTATTTTTATTTATTTATGTTTTAACTATAGGATTATTACAATGTGTAAGATAATTCATAATAAGTTTGCTTCAATTAGTTTCGATCTGTATCTTGTTAAACATAATCTTCATATTTATAAAAATTTTTTATTGTCTTCATATTTTAGCTTATTAAGATATCAGAAAGCTAAAATATGAAGGAAAGTGAATATATAAATATATTGTAAAAATATTAAGAATGTGATGCAGTTTAAAAAGTTCAGCGTAATATTAAATATTTCATTGAAGTTTTTATTAATTTTAAAAAGTGATTTTAAATATGATACTTTCCTTCTGAACGATTAATATATTCAGTTAAGTCTTCTAAATTGCTCAACAGAAAAAACTACCTTCAGTTTTAATCTGGACAGAAAAAAAAAATGAATGGAATTTTTTTAATAAAACTCGAGTTACATCGTATTTACTTAAGAAATGTTACATTTGTTTTAAAAACACATTTTTGATTTAATACGCTGACGAAAGAAATTCAATTAAAAACTGAGAGTTGCTCAAAGAATGCAAGTTGATTAAAATAAGAATATACAGTAAAACTGCAAAAAATAATTTCGTTTCATTCATTTAAAAAATTATTTCTTAATTCTAATTAAATCTTCATAATTCCATACGCCACACAAGTGCTAATATTGTTTTTTTTTTTTTATAAATTTAATAGCGAGTATTTGTGACTCTAATATGTGTGTTTTTTTATTTCAGATACGTGGAGTTTTTTTTTTATTATTTATGTTTCCGTAATTTTAATTTCGTCAAAGGAAAAATTATATGAAAATTAGAATTGGTAATGTGAGAATTTTTTTTTTTTAAATCAGCTGACGTTTTTAAATGAAACGTTTTCACGATGCGATTTCACTTTTTAAAACACTAAATGATTTCTTTTGTTAACAGTAATTAGTCAACCAGTGGAAAAAAAACATAATGATTATTTTTGCGCATTTTATGTATTTTGGCAAATGAGAAAAAAGTGCAGAACGTAATTAATTTTAGTAACAAATTAATGAATTAATACTATTGCATTCAAGTTAAGCTTAGTTGCCATATACTGATAATAACTAGTTTTTATTTTTACAAATTTTTAATAAATATCAAGATATTACCTGGAATTAATGATGTTTTACAATACTCAAATAATTTAGATTTAATACATATATTTTGAGATGTTATTTCAAGTATTTTAGCCTTTAGATAAAATCTTAGCTCACCACCAAAAGATCTGACATAATAATCTAATTAGAAAAATTTTAAATTGAATTAGTTTATGAAAATTTTCATTAATTTTATTATTTAATATATCTCTTAAATCATATTAAATGAGAAACAAATTCATATTTTCAATGTTGTGTAAGTTCTAAAAATCTGATCTATAATTTTATATTTCAATGTTGTAGAATTAAAAAAATATATTTTTTTTTTTTTCAGTGACTGTTATATTATAAAAACAAACTCAAATTAAAAATATTTTTTTTTTGTATTCAAGCGCATTTATTTGCAATTTTTGTGAAAGATATTTAAAGTTAAATTTGTATAATCAATCCAAGAGATTTTATTTTTCTCTTTAAAGTTCACCGTTAAGAATTTTGTATAACAATATTTTATTTATTAATTATATTTATTATATATTTATTAATTATATATATATATATATATGTTTGCTTCAATTTGTGTTGATCTGTTTCTTTTTAAAATTAATCCTTATATTTAAAAACGAATTAATTTTATTTGCCTTCATATTTTAGATTATTAACATATTAGAGAGCTGAAATATGAAGGAAAGTGGATATAAATATATTTTGAAAATATTAAAGAATGTGATGCAATTTAAAAAGTTCTTCGTAGTATTAAATATTTCTTTCTCTTTTTTATTAATTTTTAAAGTGATTTAAACATTATACTTTCCCTCTGAATGATTAACATATTCAGTTAAGCCTTCTAAATTGCTGAACTATTTAGCAAAAAAAAATCTTCATTTTTAATATGCAAAGAAGAAAAAAGATGGAATTTTTTAATAAAACTCGAGTTACATCGTATTTATTTAAGAAATGTTACATTTGTTTAAAAAACAAGTTTGTGATTTAATACGCTGATGGAAGAAATTCAATTAAAAACTGAGATCACGCGAAGAATACAACTTGATTAAAATAAGTATATGCAGTAAAACTGAAAAAATAAATTTCTTTTCATTCATTTAAAAAAAAAAAATATTTTTTAATTCTAATTAAATCTTTATAATTTCATACGTCACTTGCAAGTGCTAATTTTTATAATTTTAATAGCAGTATTTGTGAGGCTCATATGTGTGGGTTTTTTTTTTCAAGATACGTGGTGTTTTTTTTATATTTATTTTTCCGTAATGTTTTCATTTTGTCAAAAGAAAAAAATTACATGAAAGTTAGAAAATTGCTTAAGTGAGAAAAATTGCTTCTAAATTAACTGACGTTTTTAATTTAAGCGTGTTTTTACGATGCGATTTCACTTTTAAAACACTAAATGATTTCTTTTGTTAACAGTAATTAGTCAAACCAGTGGAAAAAAAATACATAATTATTATGTTTTGCACATTTTTATGTATTTTAGAAAAAAAAAAATACAGAACGTAATTAATTTTAGTAACAAATTAATAAATTAATATTAATACATACAAATTAAGCAGAGTTGACATATACTAATAATAGCTGATCTTATTTATTATTTATTTTATGAAATAACAATATATAATAGAATTAATGATGTTATATAATCTTTAAATATTTTGAACAACAATAATTCAATTACATTTACAATACCTAAATATTTTAGATTTTTAAACACATATTTTGTGATATATCAAAACTTTTTAGCCTTTAGAATAATTTCTTAGCTCTAATAAAAATATAACACTATAATGTAATTGGAAAAAGTCTTTAATTGAATTTGGACTATAGTTTTCATTAATTTATTAATTTATTAATTTCTTATTTTCAATGATGTGTATGATCTAATAACATGATCTATAATTTTATATTTCAATTTTGTAGAATTAAAAAAAGTATTATTTTTTTTATTTCCGTGATTGCTACATTATAAAGCAAACGCAAATTAAAAAGTTATTTTTGTGTATGCAAAACCAATTTTTTTTTTGCAATTTTTCAATTTTGAAATGCATTTAAGTTACAATTGCATAAAAAAAATACAAGGAAATTTTATATATCCTATTAAAAGTGTTTACCATTCAAGAGTTTTGTACAGCAACATTATGTATGTATATATATATATATTATTTCTTTTATTTATGTTTAAATATATAATTATTTATTATTATTAGTATGTGTAAGATTAATATTCATAATTAGTTTGCTTCAATTTGTTTTGATCTAGTCTTGTTAAAGACAATCATTATATTTATAAGGAATTAATTTTATTTTTCTTCATATTTTAGCTTATTAACATATTATAAAGCTAAAACAAGAAGGAAAGTGAATATAAATATATTGTGCAAATATTAAAGATGTCATGCAATTTAATGTCCGTCGTAATATTATATATTTCTTTGAATTTTTATTAATTTTAAAGAGATTTAAAAATTATAACTTTCAGCCAATTAATATATTCAGTTAAGTCTTCTAAATTGCTCACATATTTTAATAGAAAAAAATTATCTTCATTTTTAATATGCACAGAAAAAAAAAAAGGAATGGAATTTTTAAAAAAACTCGAGTTTCATTGTATTTATTTAAGAAATGTTACATTTGTTTAAAAACAAATTTTTGATTTATTACGCTGACGAAAGAAATTCAATTAAAAACTGAAATCACGCAAAGGATACAAGTTGATTAAAATAAGTATATACATGAAAACTGAAAAAAAAAATAAATTACTTTTAATTCTAATTAAATCTTCATAATTTCTACTTATGAATTTCTACTTACATAATTACATAAATTTAATAATTTCTACCTCTTTTTTTATTTTTAATAGCGAATATTTGTGAGGCTAATATGTGTGTGTGGTGCTTTTATTCGAGATACGTTGTGTTTTTTTTTTTTTATCATTTATTTTTCTGTAATGTTTCATTTCGACAAAGGAAAAAAAAAATATATGGAAATTTGAAAAATTGCTAAAGTGAGAAAAAAAAAAATTAAATCCACTGACGTTTTTATTTTAAGCGTATTTTCATGATGCGGTTTCACTTTTTAAAACACTTAATGATTTCTTTTGTTAACAGTAATTGGTCAAACCAGTGAAAAAATAACATAATGATTATGTTTGCACATTTTATGTATTTTGGAGAATAAAAAAGTACAGAACGTAATTAATTTTAGTAACAATTAATGAATTATTATTAATGCCTTCAAGTTAAGCAGAGTTGGCATGTACTAATGATAACTGGTATTATTAGTTACTTATTTTTTTGAAATATCAACATATAACATGAAATTAATGTTGTTTGACAATACTTAAATATTTTAGATTTTATACACATGATTTGTACATTATTTTAAGAATTTGAGCCTTTAGAATAAATTATGAGCTGCGAAAAAAAAATCTAACACAATAATATAATTGGAAAATTTTTTTAATTGAATTTGGTTTATGGAATTTTTCATTAATTGACTAAGTTAAATATTCCCTTCAATCAACTTTAATGAGAAATAAATTCTTATTTTCAATGTTGTGTATTATCTAGTAATATGAGTTAAAATTTTATATTTCAATCTTGTAGAATTAAGAAAATATTATTATTTTTATTTGCGTTAGTGTTATGTTATAAAAAGTAAAAGGCAAATTAAAAAGTTAATTTTGTGTGTATGTAACAGCAATTTTTAAAATTTTGTGAAACATAAGTTAAAACTGTATAAATAATAAAAGAAAAGCTTATTTTTTCTTCTTAAATACGTTTACAATTAAGAATTTTGCATAACAGTACTTATTTATTAATTAATGTACAATTATTATACATATATATATATTTATATTATTTATACTTGTTAAAAATAATCCTTATTTTTACAAAGAATTAATTTTATTTGCCTTCCAATTTTTCTTATTAACATGTCAGAAAAAGCTTAAATATGAAGTAAAAGGATATAAATATATCGTAAAAATAGAAATGAATGTGGTGAAATTTAAAGTTGGTCTTAATATTAAAATTTATTTCAAGTTTTTAATAATTTTAACGTGATTTCAAATATTACACTTTTCCTCTGAACGATTAAAATATTTCAGTTAAGTCTACTAAATTGCTGAACATTTTAGCAGAAAAAAATATCTTCATTTTTAATATGAGCAGAAAAAAAAAATGGATGGAATTTTTTTATAAAACTCGAGTTACATCGTATTTATTTAAGAAATGTTACATTTGTTTAAAAACATATTTTTTATTTAATATGCTGACGGAAGAAATTCAATTAAAAACTGAAATCACGCAAAGAATACAAGTTGATTAAAATAAGTATATACAGTAAAACTAAAAAAAATTAATTTCATTTCATTCATTTCAAAAAATTATTTTTAATTCTAATTAAATCTTCATAATTTCATACGTCACACAAGTGCTAATTTTTTTTTTTTTATAATTTTAATAGCGAGTATTTGTGAGGCGAATATGTCTGTGTGTTCTTTTTTTTTTCAGGTACAAGGTTTTTTTTTTTTCATTATTTATTTTTCGTAATGTTTCATTTTCGTCAAAGGAAAAAAAATTTATAAAATTTAGAGGAATCACTAAAGTGAGAAAAAAAATGTTTTAAATCAACTGACGTTTTTAATTTAAGCGTATTTTCTTGATGCGATTTTCACTTTTTAAAACACTAAAGGATTTCTTTTTGTTAACAGTAATTAGTCAAACCAGTGAAAAAGAAAACAATAATTATGTTTGCACATTTATACATTTTGGCGCATAAAAAAGTACAGAACGTAATTAATTTTAGTAACAAATTATTGAATTAATATGAATGCATTCAAGTTAAGCAATGTTGACATGCACTAATAATAACTCGTCTTAATTGTACTTATTACTATGAAATATTAATATATTACATAGATTTAAAGACTTTTTACAATACTTAAATGTTTTAGAATTTACGCACATGTTTTGCGATATTATTTGAAACCTTTAGGCTTTATTATTAAACCTTAGCTCCTAAAATTTCTAACAAAATAATCTTATTTTAAAAATTTTAGAAATGAATTTGGATTATGAAATTTTTTTATTAAATTACTAATTTAATTAATCACTTAAATCTTGTTGGGTTTAAACTTGTTGGGATATATTTAATGGCTACCAATTTTTTATTTTCAATCTTGTGTGTGAACTAGTAATCTGACGTAAAATTTTATATATTTTAATTTTGTAGAATTAAAAAAAAAACGACGCTAGCGCCGTTTGGCCCCCCAGAGGTTGGCTATTTAAATGCATGCACAGTAGATATAACGCTTTATATAAAGCTTTAGATTTATATAATACACACTGCCAATAACGGGAAAAGTTCCAAAATTTATAATAAGTTTGATCCCAACAATAAATAAAAATTGAAAAATTCAGATCAAATTATTAGATCATACACAATAATGAAAATATTAATTAGTTCCCATTAAATATGATTTAAATGATTAATTAGCTTTTTAAATTAATGAAAATTGAATTGAAGTTTTAAATTTTGTAAAATAGATTATATTGTTAGTTTGTGTGGAGGGAAAACTAAGAATTCATTCTAAAATTATTGAAATAATTTCTAAAAATAAAAATAAGTAACAAAGAGTTATTATTAGTACATGTCAAATTTGCTTTTACTTGAAAGCATAATTATTAAATCATTAATTTGTTACTAAAATTAATTACGTTCTGTACTTTTTTATCCGCCAAAATACATAAAATGTTCAAACATAATCATTATGTATTTTTTCATTGGTTTGACTAATTACTGTTAACAAAATAAATAATTTAGTGTTTCAAAAAGTGAAATCACATCGTAAAAATACGTTTAAATTAAAAACCACAGTAGATTTAAAAAAAAAATTCTCACATTAGCAATTCTTCTAATTTTTATATTATTTTTTCCTTTGACGAAATGAAATATTACGGAAAAATAAATAATAAAAAAAACACCATGTATCTAAAAGAAAAAAACACATATTAGCCTCACAAATACTCACTATTAAAATTTAAAAAAAAAAAAAGTAGTGCTTGTGTGACGTATGAAATTATAAAGAATTAATTAGAATTAAAAATAATTTTTTTCAAATGAATGAAATGTAATTATTATTTTTTATTTTTGATGTATATGTTTATTTTAATCAACTTGTATTCTCCGCTTGAACTCAGTTTTTAATTGAATTTTTTTTTCTTCAGCGTGTTAAATAAAAAATGCGTTTTTTAAACAAATGGAACATTTCTTAAATAAATACGATGTAACTGAGTTTTATTAAAAAATTCCATCAATTTTTTTTTTCTGTGCATATTAAAAATACAGATTTTATCCTGTTAATATGTTCAGCAATTTAGAAGACACAACTGAATATATTAATCATTCAATGGAAAAGTATGATATTTAAAACATTTTAAAATTAATAAAAACCTTCAAAGACAAATTTAATATTTCGAAAAACTTTAAATTTCATCACATCCTTCAGTATTTTCATTTTATATTTATATTTACTTTTATTTATATTTTTGCTATTTATTATATATTAATAAGCTAAAATATATAGAAAAATAAAATTAATTCTTTAAAAATATTATCATTATTTTTAACAAGATGCTGATCAAAACAAATTGTAGCAAACTTTTGTGAATATTCATCTTACACAATGTAATAATAATGAATAAATAAATATTGAAAAGATAAATTAGTTTGAATAATATATACATAATAAATGTATATTAATTAAAAAACAAATATTGTTATACAAAATTCTTAATGGTAAAACTTTTGAAGAGGAAAAAAAAAAAAATTTCTTGGATTTTTATACAATTTTAATTTAAAATATATTTCTCAAAAATTTAACTTTCACATAGACAAAAAAAAAACTTTTTAATTTGCGTTTGCTTTTGTAGTATAACAGTCATTGAAATAAAAATAATAATTTTTTTTTTTTTTTAATTCTACAAAATTGAAATATAAAATTATAGATCAGATTATTAGATCAAAACATTAAAAATAAGAAGTTGTTTCTCATTAAATATAATTTAAATGATTAATTTAAATAATAAATTAATTAAAAAATTGCAAAATCCATATCCAATTTTTAAACTTTTTCCATTTAGATTATTGTGTTTGATTATTTTGGGGGTAGATAATAGTTTATTCTAAAGGCTAAAAGTTTTGAAATATTATCTGAAAATATGTACATTAAATTTAAAATAATTAAATAATGTAAAACTTCATTAATTCCCTATTATATATTGATATTTCATAAAAATAAGTGAGTAATAATAATTAGTAAGATGAGTTATTGTTAGTACATGTCAACTTTGCTTAACTTGAATGCATTAATATTAATTCTTTAATTTGTTACAAAAATTAGTTACGTTCTGTATTTTTTTTATACGTCCAAATACATAAAATGTGCAAACATAATCATTATGTATTTTTTTTCACTGGTTTGACTAATTATTTTTAACAAAAGAAATCATTTCGTATTTAAAAAGTGAAATCGCATCGTGAAAATACGCTTAAATTAAAAACGTCAGTTGATTTACAACTTTTTTTTTCTCACTTTAGCAATTCTTCTAATTTTCATATAATTTTTTCCTTTGACGAAATGAAACATTACGGAAAAATAAATAAAAAAAAAAAAGAAAAAAACACTTTGTATCCGGAAAAAACACACACACACACATATTATTCTTACAAATACTCGCTATTAAAATTATAAAAAAAATAGCACTTGTGCGGCGTATGAAATTATGAAGATTTAATTAGTAATACAAAAATAATTTTTAAAATGAATCAAATGAAATTATTATTTTTTAGTTTTGCTGTATATGCTTATTTTAATGAACTTGTATTATTTGCGTGATTTCAGTTTTTAATTGAATTTCTTTCTCTAGCGTATTAAATAAAAATGTGTTTTTTAAACAAATGTAATATTTCCTAAATAAATACGATGTAACTCGAGTTTTATTAAAAAATACCATCCATTTTTTTTTTCTGTGCATATTAAAAATAAAGATAGTTTTTTTCTGTTAAAATGTTTAGCAATTTAGAGACGAAACTGAATATATTAATCATTCAAAAGGAAAGTATCATATTAAATCACTTTAAAATTAATAAAAAATTGAAAGAAATATTTAACTTTTAGACGAACTTTAAATTGCATCACATTCTTTAATTTATTCCCAATACATTTATATTCACTTTCCTCATATTTTAGATGTTTAATATGCTAGTAAGCTAAGATATGAAGGCAAATAAAATTAATTCTTTACATATATATTATTTTTAACAAGATACTGATCAGAATAAATTGAAGCAGGCTTACTATGAATATTAAGTTTACACAATATCTAATAATAATAAATAATTATATATTGAATACATAAATAAATATAAATAACACACATATATATATATATATATATATATATATATATAATAAATTTTATTAATTAATAAATAAATATTGTTATACAAAATTCTTCATAATAAAACGTTTTAAGAGAAAAATAATATTTCACAATATTAATTTGGATTGTATACACAATTTTAATTTAAAATATAGTTCAAAACAATTGAAAATATTGCTTTTATATAGACAAATATACCATTTTTATTTGCATTTGGTTTTTATTATGTAACAGTCATGAAATAAAAAAAAAAAATAATCATTTTTTTTTAAATTCTACAAAATTTAAATATAAAATTATAGATCAGATTATTAGATCATACACAACAATGAAAATAATGATTTGTTTTTCATTAAATTTGAATTAAGTTATTAAATAAATTATTATATTAATTAAACTTTTTATAATTCAAATTCAATTTTTAAACTTTTTCCATTTAGATTATTGTGCTAGATTTTTTTGGGGAGCAGATAATAATTTATTCTAAAGGCTAAAAGTTTTGAAATATTATCTGAAAATATGTGCACTAAATCTAAAATATTTAAATATTGTAAAACATCATTAATTCCCTATTATATATTGATATTTCTTAAAAATAAGTTATTATTAGTACATGTCAACTTTGCTTAACTTGAATGCATTAATATTAATTCATTAATTTGTTACTAAAAATAATTAAGTTTTTCCCCCAAAATACATAAAATGTGCAAATATAATCATTAAGTATTTTTGTTTCACTGGTTTGACTTATTACTGTTAACAAAATAAATCATTTAGTATTTAAAAAGTGAAATTCCATCATGAAAATACGCTTAAATTATAAACGTCAGTTGATTTTATTTTTTTTGCTCACTTTAGCAATTCTTCTAATGTTCATATAATTTTTTTCTTTTGACGAAATGAATGAAAAATTATTTTAAATAAATGAAATTAAATTATTATTTTTTAGTTTTACTGTATATGCTTATTTTAATCAACTTGTATTCTTTGTGAGATTTCAGTTTTTAATTGAATTTTTTCGGCAACGTTTTAACTCAGAATTGTGTCGTTTAAGCAAGTGTAACATTTCTTAAATAAATACGATGTAACTCGTGTTTTAATAAAAATTTCATCCATTTTTTTTCTGAGAATATTAAAAATGAAGATATTTTTTTTTTCTGTTAAAATGTTCTGCAATTTAGGAGACTTAACTGAATATATTAATCGTTCGAAACAAAAGTGTAATATTTAAATTACTTTAAAATTAATAATAACCTGAAATAAATATTTAATATTACCACGGATTTTAAATTGCATCACATTCTTTAATATTTTCAAAAATGTATTTATATTAATATTTTATATTTATATTGAATTTCTCTAGTAGCTTAACTTCCTTCTTCCTTTTTAATATGTTAAAAAGATAAAATATGAAGACAACTAAAATTAATTCTATAATAATTTCTTTTTTTTGTGAAGATGGATATCAAAACAAATTGAAGCAAACTTATGAGTATTAACTTTCCATAAAGTAATAATAGTAAATAATTATATATTTCAAACATAAATTAATAAATAAATAAATAAATATATAATTAATAAATACTATTGTTAACAAAATTCTAAAAGTAAACTTTTTTTAAGAGAGGAAAAATAATTTTCTTATTATTTATAAAATTTTAACTTAAAATATATATCACAAAAATTGCAAAAACGATCTGTTACATAAAAAAATTAACTTTTTAATTTGCGTTTTTATTTGTAATATAACAGTCGTGAAAATAAATAAATAATGCTTTTGAATTCTACAAAGCAAAATTAATCTAAAATATATCCATTACCATTTACTGGACATGATTTTTTTCGTATATTAAACAATTCTACAAGGGAAAATAATCTACAATTTAAGATTTCTGATATTGTTGGTGTTTTTGGTGAAACTTATACACTTCATTATTATTTTTCAGAAAAAAGAAAGAAAAAGACTTATGTGTAAAACAAGAAATAAATACCAGTTTAATATGTATATATCCCATTTGTTTAGTAAAATACTTCAAACCCTAATTTCAGCTAATTCATTAACGTTCCTATTCTTTAATCCTACGTTCTTAATTCCTTAATCATAAAGCATTTTCTACTTCTTATCTATGCATAATTTTTACTTTTGGCCTGAAGTTTTCATTTCTTTTCCCTTCTTTTTGTAACATTTTATACCGACTTTTTGGAGGAGAAGCAATCAAAACAAAGATAACAGTTGCATTACACCAGTAAACACTTAATTTATAAAGCATTTCTGTATTTCCTACTCTAATAATTTATGAATGTGGAGAAAAAATTTTTACATGCAAAATATGAAATAAATACATATCCCTTTAGGAATGTTGCAGTTTCATTACAATAAAACTCCAATAACTGAAAGCCAATTCACGACATTTCTACATTTAATACTATTCTCCTAATTGCAGCTAATCCACCACCGAAAACGTTCTCTGGGTATTATATATGTGTATACGTGTCATTTTTTTTAATGATGTTATGGTCTTTTTTGGAAGAGAAGCAAACAAAGCAAAGGTAACACTTACATTACATCATTATTACAGCCACAAGCTATTTTTTTTTGTTGTTGTTGTTACTTGATTTTCTATGTCATGTTTTTTATTCACATGTACTACAAAAATACAATAATGCTATTCATTTTCCTTAAAACTAATGATTTATTTATCAAAAAATACCATTTATAATAAATCTTGTTGAGATTATATTATATTAAAAAAATTATAATTTAAAACTTTCAATAAACTCTTTTATATCCATCAATATACTGCAAAAAGTTTTTATTATTAGAAGAAAAAAATTGATGTACTCATGCTTTTTTTTTTTCATTTTATTTGTTTGCTAATAATTCTTTTTAATACTTTTCAAAAGTATTTATTCTCAACTGATATTTAGTCATTTTTTCATTGATTAAATATTTGGATTTTCCATTCATTTTTGTATTCTATAATAATTCATTTCGAAACCTATTTTACATAATCTGGAACTAATGTCAGTGCATTCCACTGGAATTGATAACAATCTCCATATGCTTTGAATTCTAAAGAAATAAAACTCAAATGGACTTTAGATGTGTATTTGATTGAATTATATTACTTTAGTGGTGATAAAAACAATGATAAAACTTGGCAAATTGAAAATAAGGCAGTATTTCTAACAGTAAGTAAAAACTGACTCGTCTTTTATGACTATCTTTGCACACATGAATTTTATTTAACTTATTTATAGCGTTTCGGTAGTTAACAAAACTACAGAAATGCTATAAATAAGCTAAACAAAAGCTTACAAGAAAAATAAGAAAAAATTAACCAACTTATGAAATATTTATTCAAATAAAGCTTTATTAATTATATTAATTTGTGCTATTTATAATATGTATGTATGTTCAATTCAATTTTTGTTTTATTAATGTATGAGTGCTATATTTTAATATTGTTTGGTAAATTACATATTATACTTATTGATAATATTCAGATAATAAGATCAATAAAAGAATTACTGATACGCCTCTTCAGGTATTAACTATTTTCGGGGAAATGAATTTTTTAAATTATTTTTTATTCTCATGATTTCTTTAAAGAAATTATTTAATAAATAGGAGAATAAGAAATATAAAAAAATTATAATTTCAAATATATTGAATTTTTGTTGACATAAATTCAGAAAGTCTGGAAAAAATTAAAAAAAAATAACTGATAAAGAAAAATGGCTGCATATGAAAGCAAGGAATACAGATCATGAATTTAAATCAGTATGTCAATGTAGTCTAGTCTGATATGCATAGTTTACTGGTACATAGATACATGATATTAGTTTATAGGGTAAGAGGTTTATAGTTTACTGATGCACAAATGAATAGCACATGATAATGTATTAATACATAAATATGTATTTTATCACGCCAAAAACATAACAATTACAAAAACAATTAAAAATGTAATTAAATTATTAACTATTAATTATTAACAATTAATAAACAATTAAATACATAACAATTAAAACATGTTTTGAAATAGCGCCTTATTTAATCTAAAGTTTCAATATATTCTAATAAAAATTATTACGTTAAACAAAGTGATGAAAGTTCAGATTAATCGAGTGATATCGTGAAAGAATACTATTGAAATTTTAATTATAAAAAAGCAGCTATTGTATTTTTTTGTTATAAAATATTACATTTTTAGTTAAGGTATTTTAATTCTTTGTAAACACAATACTTATCAATTTCCTTAAAAGAACAGAAAAGAATAATCCACACTTATTTACCTGAATATATTTAATTAATATTTACAATTAAACATAATAATGATTATAAAAGATTTAAACTGCATATTTTTAATTTCGATTAGATTATAAAATAACTTTCTATAAATGTTTTTAAAAAAAGATATATTGTTGTTTTATTTTTTAAGTCGTGTGATATAATTTTCTGACAAATTTTAAAAATAAACTATATAAAATTAAATTGTTAAAAATATAATTTAAAAAAGAAATATTCATGTATGTGTTCTTTTTAAAAATTAATTTAAAAAAAAAAAAAAATTTTAACTCACAATTACATTATTTCTCATATTTATATGCGTTTTTTATTTTTAAAATTTTTCAGTTTAGTTTTTAACAAAATTTATTTTATGGAAATCTAAAAGGCTACAATGTAGAATTTATTTATTATTATAATACTGCAGAAGCAAATAGAAATTCATTTGTGACACAAAAAATATATATTTTATCTTTTCGTCAATTTGTATTAAGAACTTTTATTTTTTGAATAAATAAATAAATATATTCAATGAGTATATTATTGAATGTGAAATACGTATTGAATGTTGTGGTTATTTTTAAGGGTGTCTTATTTGTATTAGGATACCTTGGGTCGTGTATACTGTCAGCATTGGTCCACACCAAGCATCAGGTGTCTAAAGTAACATTTTTATTAAAAATAATTCAACAAATACTTTAACGAGGTTTTTAAATGAAGAATTAAATAAATAAGAAAAGTACAAAGACCTGTTAACGTAGATATTTTTAAACCAGTCTGGCTCAGCAAAACAAATTTGCCTTCACGCAGAAGTTGGGTTATCGCATTATTCAAAATTCCAGTCAATACTTCACCAATATTGCCTAAAAATTTTACCACTCATTATGAATAAAGGCATTAAAATTTCCAAGCAGCAAAAGGATTAATTTCGGGAAAAGAGAATCTGTCAATAATTATGGTATTTTCTTTTTCGAAACGCTCTTTAATCATAACAAATGCAATTTGAAAAGGTGAGAAATACTTTAAACCTCTTTTCCTCGAATAATATATTAGTTACAAATCTTTATCCCCATTTGGTAATTAACGAAATGCTATATGCAGATTATGCAATAACATAGTGAAATTAGAAAAAAAAAAGACATTATTTTCTAATTCCCACACTATTTCTACGTGACAACAAAACCTTTCAAATATTTTCAAAATTCTTTTTCGAAAACGAATTCCCATCTGCTCGAAATTCCCAAAGTTTTTATTCGAAAATTAGTTGTTCGATCAACACCAAGAACGGTTTAAATCCCAGAGGGTGTTATTTCTGCGGGAATTGAAATGATGTTCGAGAATTATATTTCCAAGTCAACGCCCATTCGGAAAGATATCAACGATAATGTCCCCCCACCGCCCAATTTCCCCAGAACCTATCTTTCGATCAATACCAAACCAGTAAACAGGGACAATTAAAGATAGCGTACACCCCAAGGGGTAAAAACAAAACGTACAAATAGCGACGCATGCTAAAGTGCTAGCAGCAATAGTCCCAGCAATTAATATTTTGTTCCTTTATTTAAAGCTTTAATTACTTACGAAGAAACGAAGGTGATCAGCCCAGTTGCAGAACCTGCAACCAATAAGCTGCAATTTAGCACAAATGTGCTTTCGGTCATTAGCCAGCACACTCGAACGCTTGGCTTTTAAAGGATTGCGACAGATTGTGTAACTTTAAGTAATTGATGATATGTGGCTCAAGTGGATATACAAACATTATACGCTCGAAGCCGTAACATGACTTTACGCTATCACATAAGAGCCTTCGTAATTTAACGGCTGGATCGGATTTTTGAGGCTATTTCACACAATTTTCTCCATCTTAAAAATTCACACAAATTGTGCTAGTTATCTTATTAAGATTTAGCGATATTTACATCACTTAGCAGAATATCTTCTTTTCAGCCACTTATCCATTGATCAATTTCATTTCGAACTAAGGTTTCGAAGATAACAGACATACAGAAATAACATTATGTAACTGTACAAATACTATATTAAAAGTAGTGATTAATTTTTAAAGAAGTATTAAATGTTGATGTAAATTTAACTAAACTCTAAATAATAAATCTTTTTAATGTTGCAGTTTATATTTAATATATAAAAAAAAATATTACACATATCAAATATTAATCATAATATAACATTATAGAATTTTTACTTTTATTATACGCTTACGAATGATAATTGCTACAATTCTTTATTAAGAATTAATTATTTTTTGAAACAAGCATTGAATATATAAGTTCTGGACAAATTTGAACAAAGTTTGAATAAAGTTTAAATTTTATTTAAGTTTATAGCTTATACAGAATATAAATAAAACACATCATTGAATTTCTTCTTAAGTTTGAAAATCAATGTTAATTGCTTTATTGAAGGTTGTATAGTGCTTACCAAGGACCTGATGGTTAAGTGCCCACAAAATTTTATCCACATTTAGTAATTAACTAAATTATTTATGCAGAATATACAATAACATACCGAAATTTAAAAAGAGCAAAATTAGAAAAAAGGATATCATTTTCTTATTTCAACACAATTTCTAAGCGGCAACAAAACCTTTCAAACATCTCCAAAAAAAACGTTTTTAGAAAACGAATTCCCATTCGCAAGAAATTCCCTAAATTTTTATTCGAAAATTAGTTGTTCGATCAATACCAAGGACAGTTTTAAATCCCGGAGGGTATTATTTCTGCGAGAATTGAAATGATGTTCGAGAATTATATTTCCAAGTCAACGCCCATTCCCAAAGATATCAACGATAATGCTCAACGCCCCCACCCCCTTCCCCAATTTCCCCCGGACCTATCTTTTGATCAATACCAAACCAGTAAACAGGGATATTTAAAGATCGCGTACGCCCCTTCTCCCCCATGGGGTTAAAAAAAACATGCAAATAGCGACGCATACCAAAGTGCTAACAGCATTAATTCCAGCAATTAACATTTTGTTCCTTTATTGAAAGCTTTAATTACTTACGAAGAAACGTAGGTGATCAGCACAGTTGCAGAACCTGCAACCAATAAGCGGCAATTTAGCACAAATGTGCTTTCGGTCATTAGCCAGCACACTCAAACGCTTGGCTTTTAAAGGATTGCGACAGATTGTGTAACTTTAAGTAATTGATGATATGTGGCTCAATACAAACATTATACGCTCTAAGCAGTAGAGTGACTTTACGCTATCACATAAGAGCTCTACATAATTTAGTGGATGGATAAGGTTTTTAGGTTATTTCACACAAATTTTCTGCATCTTAAAAATTCACACAAATAGTGCTACTTATGTCATTAACATTTGGCGATATTTATATCAATTAATAGAATATTTTCTTTTCCGCCAATTAACAATTGATCAATTTTAATTCGCACCAAGAGTTCGAAGATACCAGAGATACTGCAATTATGTTAGATGATAACTGTGCAAATGTTTTATTAAGAGTAATGGTTCATTTTTGAAAGAGATATTAAATATATTATACATATATATCATTGACTAAACTCTAAACAGTAAACTGTTTTTTTGATGTTTCAGTTTATATTTAATACATAAAAACTATTATTAATTGTGTCAAATATCATATATAAAACATCCTTATAGAATTTCGGTTTAATATCCGTTTACGACAGGTAATTGTCACAATAATTTATTGAGAATTGCAATATTTTTTTAACAAGCATTGAATATGTAAGTTCTGGATGCATTTTTAAAGAAAGTCTAAAATATTTTTAAAACTTACAGTTTATATAGTATATATATATAAAGCATCATTATTGAATATTTCATTTTAAATATGGTAACGAACGGCTATTGTCCAGAGAGCTATGGCTTGTTTTTTAACGCAATTAAATGTCTGCAGAAGAAGTAGATAAATTTGACTTAAGTTAAAAGTATTTTTATCGTTACAATTTATACACAATACATGCATTTATTATTATCTATCTTTTATATGTATATATATATATATATATATATATATATATGTATATATATATATATATATATATATAAATGATACAATATATATAATGTGTTTCCGGTCATTAACCAGCACACTTGAAAGCTTGGCTTTTAAAGACTTTGCAATTGATGTAATTTTAAATATTTGATGATATGTGGCTCAAGTCAATATATAAACATTATGACTTTACACTATCACATAAGGTCTCTACGTAACTTAATGTCTGGTTAGGATTTTATGGTTATTTCACTCAATTTTCTCCATGTTAAAAATTACACAAATTTTTGCTATGTTATATCATTAACATTTGGTTAAATTTATATCACTTAATGGAATGTCTTCTTTTCAGCCAGTTATCCACTGATCAATTTTAATTCGAAATAAGAGTTCGAAGATACCAGACATACATAAATAATAATAACTATACAAATGCTATATTAAGAGTAGTGTTTTATTTTGAAAGAAGTATTAAATGTTTATATATACAAATACATTTGACTAAACTTTAAATAGATGTTTTTAAGGTAGTAATTTATATTTAATACATAAAAATATTATTAAATATATCAAATGTTGTGTATATCCCATCATTATAGAATTTCAATTTTTATTGTAACTAATTCTATGAATGATAATTGCCACAATTCTTTATTATGAATTAATTATTTTTTGAAACAAGCAATGAATATGTAAGTTCTGGACAAATTTCACCAAAACATAAATTTTATTTAACTTTATAGCTTATGTAGAATATATATAAAACACATTATTGAATTTTTTGAAAGTTTAAAAACCAATGTTAATTTCTTTTATTGAAGGTGGTGGATTGTTTTCCAAGGGCCTGATGGCGGAGTGGCTACAAATTGCTATCCACATTTAGTAATTAACTAAATTCTTTATGCAGATTATGCAACAGCATACCGAAATTTCAAAAGAGCAAAATTAGAAAAAGGACACCATCTTCATAATTCCACACATTTTCTGTGTGACAACAAAACTTTTCAAACATTTTTGAAAAAAATTATTTTTAGAGAACGAATTCCCATCTGTACGGAATTCCCAAAGTTTTTATTCGAAAATTAGTAGTTCGATCAATACCAAGAACGGTTTAAATTCTAGAGGGTATTATTTCTGCGGGAATTGAAATGATGTTCGAGGATTATATTTCCAAGTCAACGCCCATTCTGAAAGATATCAACGATAATGCTCCAACCACCCTCCCCAATTTCCCCAGGACCTATCTTTCGATCAATACCAAACCAGTAAACAGGGACATTTAAAGATCGCGTACACACCCGAGGATTAAAAACAAAACGTACAAATGGCGTCGCATATTAAAGTGCTAACAGCATTTGTCCCAGCAATTAATATGTTGTTCCTTTATTTAAAGCTTTAATTACTTACGAAGAAACGAAGTTGATCAGCCCAGTTGCAGAACCTGCAAGCCAATAAGCTGCAATTTAGCACAAATGTGCTTTCGGTCATTAGCCATCACACTCGAACGCTTGGCTTTTTAAAAGATTGCGACAGATTGTGTAACTTTAAGTAATGGATGATATGTGGCTCAAGTGGATATATACAAACATTATGCGCTATAAGCCGTAGCGTGACTTTACTCTATCACATAAGAACCCTACCTAATTTAATGGTTGGATAGGATTTTTAAGGTTATTTCACACAATTTTCTCCATCTTAAAAATTCACGCAAATTGTGCTATTTATGCCATTAACATTTGACGAAATTTTATATAACTTAGCAGAATCTCTGAAAAGAAGATATTCTGCTAAGTTATATAAATTTTGCCAAATATTAATGACATAAGCAGCACAATTTGCGTGAATTTTTAAGATGGAGAAAATTGTGTGGTTCAATTTTAATTCGAACTAAGAGTTCGAAGATACTCGACATACAGAAACAATATTAAATAATAACTGCACAAAGACCTTATTAAGAGTGTTTAATTTTTGAAAGAGGTATTAAATGTTTTATATATATCTTTGACTAAACTCTAAACAATATATATTTTATTAATGTTGCAGTTTATATTTCATATATATAAAAATATTATGAATGATATCAAATATGATAATTGTCACAATACTTTATTGAGAATTACAGTTATTTTTTTATATAAGCATTAAATTTGTAAGTTCTGGATGCATTTGACGGAAGTCTGAAATATTTTTTTAAAAGTTTATTTGTATGTAGAATATTTATAACACACCATTATTGAATTTCATTTTAAGTGTGGTAACAAATGGTTATTTTCCCAATGCTTTATAGAGAGCTGTGGATTGTTTCTTAAAGCAAACAATAAATGTTTGTGCAAGATATAGATAAATTTGACTAAAGTCTAAAATATTATAATTCTTACAGTTTTATCATTACATGTATTTATTGTAATAATCTATATATATTCTAAGGACTCGACCTATAATAGATTCCACAGGACCTATCTTTCCATCTTAAAAAACAAAACGTACAATTAGAGATGCATACTAAAGGGCTAAGAGCGTTAGTCCCAGCAATTAATATTTTTTTTCCTTCATTTAAGGCTTTAATTACTTACGAAGAAACGAAGGTGATCAGTACAGTTGCAGAATATGCAACCAATAAACTGCAATTTAGCACAAATACTCCAATATTGCACTAGAACTTTACCACACTGAGTGGTTACACATCACACTGAGAACTTTACCACACTCTATGAAATACACCAATAGAATTTTACACAGAGAAATGGGGAGACAGAGAGGGAAATACATTAAACCTCTTTTCTTCGAATAATATAATAGTACAAATCTTCATCCACATTTGGTAATTAACGAAGTTGTTTATGCAGATTATGTAATAACATACCTAAATTTTCAAAAAGGAGCAAAATTAGAAAAAAAAAGACATTATCTTCTTATTTTCACGCTATTTCTGTGTGCCAACAAAACCTTTCGAGCATTTTCAAAAAAACCCTTTTTTGAAAAAGAATTCCCATCTGCACGAAATTTCCAAAATTTTTATTCCAAAATTAGTTGTCCGATCAATACCAAGAAGGGTTTAAATCCCAGAGGGTATTATTTCTGCGGGAATTGAAATGATGTTCGAGAATTATATTTCCAAGTCAACGCCCATTCTGAAAGATATCAACGATAATGCTCCAACCCCCTCCCCAATTTCCCCAGGACCTATCTTTCGATCAATACCAAACCAGTAAACAGGGACATTTAAAGATCGCGTACAAACCCGAGGATTAAAAACAAAACGTACAAATGGCGACGCATGCTAAAGTGCAAGCAGCAGTAGTCCCATCAATTAATATTTTGTTCCTTTATTTAAAGCTTTAATTACTTACGAAGAAACGAAGGTGATCAGCACAGTTGCAGAACCTGCTACCAATAAGCTGCAATTTAGCACAAATGTGCTTGCGGTCATTAGCCAGCGCACTTGAACGCTTGGCTTTTAAAGGATTGCGACAGATTATGTAACTTTAAGTAATTCATGATATGTGGCTCAAAGTGGCTCAATACAAACATAATACGCTCAAAGCCGTTGCGTGACTTTAGGCTATCACATAAGACCCCTACATCATTTAATGGCTAGATAGGATTTTAAGGTTATTTCACACTCTTTTCTCCATCTTAAAAATTCACACAAATTGTGCTAATTATGCCATTAACAATTCGAGGAATTTATATCACTTAGCGGAATATCTTCTTTACAGCCAGTAATCTATTGATAAATTTTAATTCAAACTAAGACTTTGAAGATACCAGACACACAGAAAAAATAATAACGGTATGATTTCTATATTAAGAGTAGTGGTAAATTTTTGAAAGATGTACTAAACGTTTATATACATATATATATATATATATATATATATATATATATATATATATATATATATATATATATATATATATGTATATATATATATATATATATGTATATATATGCATAGATATAGATATATATGTATTTGACTAAATTCTAAATAATAAATCTTTTTTAACGTCGCAGTTTATATTTATTGCATAAATATTCTTAAATATATCGAATATTGCATATAACACATCATTATAGAATTTCGTTTTATTATCCGTTGACGAATGATAATTGCCACAATTCTTTATTAAAAATTAGTTTTTTTTTTTTGAAACCAGCATTGAATATGTAAGTTCTGGATACACTTGACAAAAATTCTAAATTTTATTTAAATTTTTAGCTTATGTAAAATATATAGAAAATACATCATTGAGTGCGAAAACCAATGTTAATTGCTCTATTGAAGGTTGTGGATTATTTTCCAAGGGCCTAATGGTGGAGTTGCTACAAATCGTTATCCACATTTGGTAATTAACGAATTTCTTTATGCAGATTATGCAATAACATACCGAAATTTTCAAAAGCAAAAATTAGACAAATGCATTATCTTCTTATTTCAGCACTATTTCTAAGCGACTACAAAATCTTTCAACACATTTTCAAAAAAATCTTTTAGAAAACGAATTCCCATCTGCACGAAATTCCCAAAGTTTTTATTCGAAAATTAGTCGTTCGATCAATACCAAGAACGGTTTAAATCCCAGAGGGTACTATTTTTGCTGAAATTGAAATAATGTTTCCAAGTCAACGCCCATTCCGAAAAGATATCAACGATAATGTTCACCCTCCTCCTCCAGGACTTATCTTTCGATCAATACCAAACGAGTAAACATGGACATTTAAAGATCGCGTACACATCACAGGGGTAAAAATAAACTGTACAAATAGTGACGCATACTAAAGTGCTAACAGCATTAGTCCCAGAAAGTAATATTTTGTTCCTTTATTTAAAGCTTTAATTACTAAGGAAGAAACGAAGGTCATCAGCACATTTGAAGAACCTGCAAACAATAAACTGCAATTTAGTACAAATTCTCTTTCGGTCATTAGCCAGTACACTTGAACGTTTGGCTTTTAAAGGATTTCGACAGATTGTGTATCTTTAAGTAATTGAAGATATGTGGCTCAAGTGGCTCAAGTGGCTCAATATAAACATTATATGCTCGAAGCCGTAGCGTGTCTTTACGCTATCACATAAGGGCTCTAGGTAATGTAATGGCTGGATAGGGATTTTAAAGGTATTTCACGCAATTATCTCCATATTAAGAATTCACACTAATTGTGCTACTTATGTCATTAAGATTTAGCGATATTTATATCACTTAGCTGAATATCTTCTTTTCAGCCATTTCTCCATTGATAAATTTTAATTTGAAATAAGGTTTCGAAAATACCAGACATACAGAAATAATAATAAATGATGTACAAATGCTTCATGAAACGTAGTGGTTAATTTTTGAAATAGGTATTAAATAGTTATATATATATGTATATAAATTAGTTTCTGATTAATAAATATTCTTTAATGGTCCGGTTAATATTTAAAACCGAAAAGTGTCATTAAATATATCAAATATTGTATATAACACATCATTATAAAATTTTATTTTATTTTACGTTTACGAATGATAATTGCCACAATTCTTTATTGAGAATTACAGGTATTTTTAAAGAAGCACTGAATATGTAAGCTCCGGATGCATTTTACAAAAGTCTAAATTTTATCTAAGTTTATAGCTTATGTAGAATATATATAAAACACATCATTAATTTTTTTTTAGTGTGAAAAAACGATGTTAATTGCTTTATTGAAGGTTGTGTAGTGCTTTCCAAGGACCTGATGGTTAAGTGTCCACAAAATTTTATCCACATTTAGTAATTAACGAAATTATATATACAGAATATACAATAACATACCGAAATTTAAAAAGAGCAAAAATTAGAAAAAAAGGATATCATTTTTTCTTATTTCAACACAATTTCTAAGCGACAACAAAACTTTTCAAACATCTCCAAAAAACCGTTTTAGAAAACGAATTTCCATTCGCACGAAATTCCCTAAGTTTTTATTCGAAAATTAGTAGTTCGATCAAAGTCTAAACAGTTTTAAATCCCGGAGGGTATTATTTCTGCGGGAATTGAATTGATGTTCGAGAATTATATTTCCAAGTCAACGCCCATTCCCAAAGATATCAACGATAATGCCAACGGCCCTCCCCCTCCCCCAATTTCCCCAGGACCTATCTTTTGATCAATACCAAACCAGTAAACAGGGATATTTAAAGATCGCGTACGCCCCCCCCATGGGGTTAAAAAAACATACAAATAGCGACGCATACTAAAGTGCTAACAGTATTAATTCCAGCAATTAACATTTGTTCCTTTATTGAAAGCTTTAATTACTTACGAAGAAACGAAGGTGATCAGCACAGTTGCAGAACCTGCAACCAATAAGCGGTAATTTAGCACAAATGTGCTTTCGGTCATTAGCCAGCACACTTAAACGCTTGGCGCTTTGCTTTAAAAGATTGCGACAGATTGTCAAACTTTAAGTAATTGATGATATGTGGCTCAATACAAACATTATACGCTCTAAGCAGTAGCGTGACTTTACACTATCACATAAGAGCCCTACTTAATTTAGTGGATGGATAAGGTTTTTAGGTTATTTCACACAAATTTTCTGCATCTTAAAAATTCACACAAATAGTGCTACTTATGTCATTAACATTTGCGATATTTATATCAATTAATAGAATATTTTCTTTTCCGACAATTAACAATTGATCAATTTTAATTCGCACCCAGAGTTCGAAGATACCAGAGATACTGCAATTATGTTAGATAATAACTGCGCAAATGTTTTATTAAGAGTAATGGTTCATTTTTGAAAGAGATATTAAATATATTATACATATATATCATTGACTAAACTATAAACAGTAAATTGTTTTTTGATGTTTCAGTTTATATTTAATACATAAAACTATTATTAATTGTGTCAAATATCATATATATAAAACATCCTTATAGAATTTCGGTTTAATATCCGTTTACGACAGGTAATTGTCACAATAATTTATTGAGAATTGCAATATTTTTTAACATGTATTGAATATGTAAGTTCTGGATGCATTTAAAGAAAGTCTAACATATTTTTTAAACTTACAGTTTATATAGTATATATATATAAAGCATCATTATTGAATATTTCATTTTAAATATGGTAACGAACGGCTATTGTCCAGATAGCTATGGCTTGTTTTTTAACGCAAACATTAAATGTCAGCACAAGAAGTAGATAAATTTGATTTAAGTCAAAAGTATTTTTATCGTTACAATTTATACACAATACATGCATTTATTATTATAATCTATCTTTATATGTATATATATATGATGTATAAGTGATGTATAAGTGATACAATATATATAATGCGTTTCGGTCATTAACCAGCACACTTGAAAGCTTGGCTTTTAAAGACTTTGCAATTGATGTAACTTTAAATATTTGATGATATGTGGCTCAAGTCAATATATAAACATTATGACTTTACACTATCACATAAGGTCTCTACGTAACTTAATGCCTGGTTAGGATTTTATGGTTATTTCACTCAATTTTCTCCATGTTAAAAATTCCACAAATTTTGCTACTTATGTTATATCATTAACATTTGGTTAAATTTATATCACTTAATGGAATGTCTTCTTTTCAGCCAGTTATCCATTGATCAATTTTAATTTGAAATAAGGTTTCGAAAATACCAGACATACAGAAATAATAATAAATGATGTACAAATGCTTCATGAAACGTAGTGGTTAATTTTTGAAATAGGTATTAAATAGTTATATATATATATGTATATAAATTAGTTTCTGATTAATAAATATTCTTTAATGGTCCGGTTAATATTTAACACCGAAAAGTGTCATTAAATATATCAAATATTGTATATAACACATCATTATAAAATTTTATTTTATTTTACGTTTACGAATGATAATTGCCACAATTCTTTATTGAGAATTACAGGTATTTTTTAAAGAAGCATTGAATATGTAAGCTCCGGATGCATTTTACAAAAGTCTAAATTTTATCTAAGTTTATAGCTTATGTAGAATATATAAAACACATCATTAATTTTTTAGTGTGAAAAAACAATGTTAATTGCTTTATTGAAGGTTGTGGACTGTTTTCCAAGGGCTTGATGGCGGAGTGGCTACAAAGTTTTATTCACATTTAGTGATTAACGAAAGTCTTTATGCAGATTATGCAATAATATACCTAAATTACAAAAAAGGAGCAAAAGTAGAAAAAAAGACATTGCCTTTTATTTCCACACTATTTCTACGCAACAACAAAAACATTCCAAACATTTTCAAAAATCTTTTGTGAACGAATTCCCATCTGTAAAAATTCCCAAAGTTTTTATTCGAAAATTAGTAGTTCGATCAATACTAAGAAGGGTTTAAATCCCAGAGGGTATTATTTCTGCATTAATTGAAATGATGTTCGAGAATTATATTTTCAAGTCAACACCCATTCCCAAAGATATCAACGATAATGCCCCCCCCGTTTTCCCCAGGACATATCTTTCGATCAATACCAAACCAGTAAACAGGGACATTTAAAGATCGCGTACACCCCAGGATAAAAACAAACGTACAAATAACGCATTCTAAAGTGCTAACAGCATTAGTCCCAGCAATTAATATTTTGTTCTTTTATTTAAAGCTTTAATTACTTACGAAGAAACGAAGGTGATCAGCACAGTTGCAGAACTTGCAACCAATAAGCTGCAATTTAGCAAAAATGTGCTTTCAGTCATTAGCCAGCACACTGAAAGCTTGGCTTTTTAACGGACTGCGACAGATTGTGTAACTTTAAGTAATTGATGATATGTGGCTCAAGTGGATATACCAACATTATACGCTATACGCAGTAGCATGACTTTGCGTTATCACATAAGGACCCTACGTAATTTAATGGCTGGATAGGATTTTAAGGTTATATCGCACAATTTTCTCTATCTTAAAAGTTCACACAAATTGTGCTACTTATGCCATTAACATTTGGCGGATATATCACTTAGCGGAATATCTTCTTTACAGCCAGTTACTCATTGATTAGTTTTAATTTGAACTAAGAGTTCGAAGATACCGGACATACAGAAATACTATCAAATGATAACTGTACGAATACTTTATTAAGAGTAGTTGTTAATTTTTGAAAGATGTATTAAATGTTTATATATGCATATATATATACATTTGACTAAACTCTAAATAATAAATCTCTATTAAAGGATGCAGTTATATTTAATACATAAAAATATATTTCAAATATTGTATATAACACGTCCTTATAGAATTTCATTTTTTTATTACTTGATGGAAGATAATTGTCACAAGAATTTATTGAGAAATACAGTTAATTTTGTAAACAAGCGTTGAACATGTAAGTTCTGGATGCTTTTGATAGAAATATAAAATATTTTTTAAATATTTAGTTTATATAGAATATATATAATACCACAATAATGAAATCTTTTTTAAGTGTGAGAATGAATGATATTAACATTATTACATTATCTTTTTATTTTCACACTATTTCGAGGCGACAACAAATCCTTTCAAACATTTTCAAAAATTCTTTTTGAAAACGAATTCCCCATCTGCACGAAATTCCCGAAGTTTTTATTCGAAAATTAGTTGTTCGATCAATGACAAGAACAGTTTTAAATCCCAGAGGGTATTATTTCTGCGGGAATTGAAATGATGTTCGAGAGTTATATTTCCAAGTAAACGCCCATTCGGATAGATGTCAACAATAATGTTCACTCCCCAACCCCCAATTTCCCCAGGACCTATCTTTCGATCAATACCAAACTAGTAAACAGGGGACATTTAAAGATAGCGTACACCCCCAGAAAAAAAAACAAAACTTACAAATACAAATAGCGAAGCATACTAAAGTGCTAACAGCATTAGTCCTGGCAATTAATATTTTGTTCCTTAACTTAAAGCTTTAATTACTTACTTACGAAGGTGATCAGCACAGTTGCAGAACCTGCAACCAATAAGCTGCAATTTAGCACAAATGTGCTTTCGGTCATTAGCCAGCACACTCGAACGCTTGGCTTTTAAAGGATTGCGACGGATTGTGTAACTTTAAGTAATTGATGATATGTGGCTCAAGTGGATATACAAACATTATGCGCTCTAAACCGTAGCGTGACTTTACGCTATCACATAAGAGCCCTACGTAATTTTCTCCATCTTAAAAATTCACGCAAATAGTGTTACTTATGTCATTAACATTTGGAGGAATTTATATCACTTAGCGGAATATCTTCTCTTCAGCCAATTATTCACTGATCAATTTTAATTGGAACTAAGGATTCATAGATACCAGACATACAGAAATAATAACTGCACAAAATGCTTTATTATGAGTAGCGGTTAATTATTGAAAGAGGTATTAAATGTTTACATATATGCATGCATATATGTACACATAGTGTACATTTGACTAAACTCTAAATAATAAATCTCTTTTTAACGTTGCAGTTTCTATTTAATGCATGAAAAATATTTTTAAATTTATCAAATATTACATCGTTTTAACACATCGTAATAGAATCGTTAGCAAATCGTTATAGAATTTCGCTTTAATACACGTATACATTTTATACATTTGACCAAAGTCAAAAATATTTTTCAATTATAGTATATACAGAATATATACACTGAAGTGACAAAAGTCATGGGATACCTTTAATATCGTGTCGGCCCCCTTTCGCCCGGCGAAGTGCAGCAACTCGACGTGGCATGGACTCAACAAGTCGTTGGAAATCTTCTGCAGGAATATTGAGCCATGCTGTCTCGATAGACGTCCATAATTGTGACAAAAACGCTGATGGTGCAGGATTTTGGGCACGAACAGACCTCTCGATGATGTCCCATAAATGCTCGATGGGATTCATGTCGGGCTATCTAGGTGGAAAGATCATTCGTTGGAATTGTCCAGAATGTTCTTCAAACCAAGCGCGAACAGTTGTGGCCCGGTGATATGGCGCATTGTCATCCATAAAAATCCCATCGTTGTTTGGGTACATGAAGTCCATGAATGGCTGCAAGTGATCTCAAGTAGCTGAACATAAGCATTTCCAGTCAATGTTCGGTCCAGTCGCACCAGAGGACCAAGTCCATTCCATGAAAAAAAAAGCCCACACCATTACAGAGCCACCACCAGCTTCAACAGTGCCTTGCTGACAGTTTGGGTCCATGGCTTCGTGGGGTCTGGGCCACACTCGAACCCTACTATCAGCTCTTACCAACTGAAATCGTGACTCATCGGACCTGGCCACGGTTTTCCATTCATCTAAGGACCAACCGATATGCTCACGTGCCCACGAGAATCGCTGCAAGCGATGTCCTTCTGTCAGTAAAGGCACTCGAGTCGGTCTTCTGCTGGAATAGCCCAAGAAAGCCAAATTTCTCCGCACAGTTCAAACAGACAAGTCCCTTGTATGTCCACATTGATTTCTGCGGTTATTTGACGCAGTGTTGCTTGTCTGTTAGAATTTACGACTCTTTGCAGACGTCGCCGGTCTCGGTCGTTAACAAAAGGCGGTCGACCACTGCGCTGTCCATGGTGGGATGTTATGCCTGAAATTTCATACTCGGCACACTCTTGACACAGTGGATCTGGGAATTTGAATTCCTAACGATTTCCGAAATGGCATGACCCATGCGTGCGGTCATCATCACGTCAAAACCTCTTCACATGAATAACTTGAACAGAAATGAAAAGCTCTATTGAAAGCACTGCGCATTTAGACCTGTTCTACGCGATGCTACTGCCATCTGAAAATTTGCATATTGCTATCCCATGACTTTGTCACTTCAGTGTATAAATGCCCAGATATTATAAAATTTATTAAGACCAATAGATTAAATTCGGCCGCTCATATATTTAGAATGAATGATTTAAACCTTCTAAAAGGCTCGTTTTGGCAAAGCCACAGGAACAAAAAGAAAGAGGGCGGTTTTGACCCAAGTTGCGATGAATAGATGCAGCTGAAAAGAATTTGCTGTGCGACTATTGTCATGTACAGAAATACACGAAAATCTCTTCAAATCAAAGCCTTGGCCAACTCTGGGCTAGCGTGCTATGATGAAGATGACAATATACATACATATATATATATATATATATATATATATATATATATATATATATATATATATATATATATATATATGGGCAATAACATATATATGTATATATATATATATATATATATATATGCAGTCCAGTCACATTAATGTGACCACCTGTTAAAAGCCAGAATATACACTCTTGTATATTCTGGCATTCAAATGGAGTGTGCAATGTGATATTAAGTGGTATTTATGGTGAAGTGGAATTCTTTACATACACTCCATGCAATGTGATTGGTTATTTCACGTTGACATTCAAATTAGGTGGTGGTCACATTAATGTGATTGACTGTGTATATGAAGAATGATAATTTGTGTAAATAATGATAATTTTCCGAATGCTGTATAGAGAGCTATGGATTTTTTTATTATTTAAACGTTTGCGCAGGACATAGATAAATTTAATTAAAGTCTGAAATATCTGTTATTTTTACAGTTTATACACAATGCCTGCATTTATTGATATATATATATATATATATTATATATATATATATATATATGACAGTAAGACAGAAATATTAGTATACATGATGTTATATAATAATAGAGACTTGTTTAAACACATTTGCAGTTTTTAGAAAAAGCCAAGAAAAAATTAACATAAAATGGGAGCATCTAATAGAATAAAATTAAATTTAAGAAAACTTTACTCATGATAAACCGTTTTCTTTAATATACGGTATTAAAATATTCATAATTTTAAGCGAATTTAACAAACAAAAATTATTTTTAAGGTTTTAATGATCTATTACGTGTATACAAATAAATAAATAAATATTAAAATATTTTTTACAACAGAAATATTTTGTTCAAAAATTATTTCTTTGATTTATTGTTTGCAACTATAAAAAACTATAAATTTTGTTATAATTTAAAAAATTAAATAAAATAATGAACAAATATAATAAATTATATTTAAATGATGATAATTTGTTTAAACAAAACATTAAAAAACATTATAATTTTTCCAAACTCTCTCTATATCGTGAGGTAAGAAAATTTAAATTTTTCAATTTTATCAAGTTTTATGAAAATTTCATAATAATATTTCATCTCTTTAATTTATTTCATTTTTTTTTATCTACTACTTTTTTTACTTGAGTTTATTAATATCCTTTTTGAGGAAATAAATATTTATATTAACTTCAGTTAAATTATATTTATTGAAATATTATTTATGTATGCTATATTAATCAATATGAAGGTATATAAATAAATTGTTAATAAAAAGATTTATTAACAATTTATTTAAATTTATTTCAAGCACATGAAATAATTTATTCAATGTTTGTTTTAATAGAAATAAATTCCTGCAGACTTTTAAATTACAAAAACTAGGTCAACATTATTGATAAAATCTATTTTAGTAATGACCTAGTTCGTTCATATTTTGCTTCTGGGTTCTAGTGATTTTTTAAAAACTATGTTCTAATAAAAAATTATTTTCAGAAAAAAATATCCCATTTTTATTTTTTTAAAAATTGATGGCTTAGATCAGGAGTGGCTAACCCAAATGAACTTGCTGGCCACTTTGAAAATGCATCATATTTCCGCGTGCCGCATATAAAATTATATATTCCTATATTAGATTTAGACTCTCTATAAACATTGTTTTGAAGTAAAAATTGAAACATAATTTATTATTATTATTGTTTTTACTATTATTCTTACATGAAAACATAGATAATATAATAATAATGATACTAAACGCACATTGTAAAGAAATATATAACACTAAAAACGAAATATAAAAATATATCAATTTAAATGAAATCATTAAAGTGAAGCACATAACCTGTAGATTTTCCAAAATGCGCGAGACTCATGATTTCGCAGAATAAAATTTAACTATTCTGTGAACTCATAACTGTAAACTCATAAATAAAACATTCAATATATGTCATAGATTCGCAAGAATATTATTTTAAAATCAAATTTAATTTTTCAACATGGATATACACAGTTAATTTTTGAATATATGGATGCCCACACAATGTATTTTTTAATACATTGATTTTCACTACTTTGTTCATTATAAAATAAATATATTTTGTAAAGCACACTTTATTTATTTTTTAAAAATCTAAAAAACGGGCCTAAAAAATTTCAAGGTGGTCCACATGCGGCCCGCGAGTTGGCATCCTTGGCTTAGATATTTCAAAATAATATGTGCTTTTCTATCACATTTCATACATTTTAAAATTATATATAGATATCGAGCACTATTGATAAGTTAACTTTCCAACATGAAAAACAAAATCTTTAAAGTTACGATTTTCGATCAACTCTTTTAATAAAAAAAATTTAACATGAAAACACAAAAAGCATTAAAAAAAAAACCATTTAGGCTTCTAAGAGAAAAAAATGAAAAATGAAAATGATACATTCCGATTCCGTATGCTCCAATATTATTTATCTATACTATATTAATCAATCTGAAGGTATTTGTTGTTGTTGCTTATCCCCTGATTAGTCCAGTAGATCATGCTGCATCAATAGATCGTAAACGGTCCTCCCCTCATTCAACAGTTGCCTAACAGAGGCACCAATACAATCGATGAAATGAGAGGTTTCGACCATCTGAATGTATTTAAATAAATTATTAATAAATCTTTATTTTAAGATACATGACATAATTCATTCAATGTTTGTGTTAATAGAAGTACATAACAGAAGGAATTTTTAAATTACATAAAGTAGGTCTACATAATTGGTAAAGTGTATGTTAGAAAATTGGCTTACATTTTTTTGCCACTGAATTCTAGGGATTTTTTTAAAACTAACTCTGTTCCTATTAAAAAAAAATATTTATATAAAATAACTTTCCCATTTTTATTATTTTTCTAAAAAATTATGGCTTACATATTTCAAAATAGGATAATCTTTCATCCATTTCACACATTTTTAAAATAACATATAGTTATCGAGCACTATTGACAAGTTAACTTTCCCACTTAAAAAAAAAATCTTTAAAGTTAGGATTTTCGATCAACTCTTTAATAATAAAAAAATTCAACATAAAAAACACAAAAAGCATTAAAAACATTTAGGCTTCTGAGAGTAAAGGGAAGGGAAGAAAAAATGAAAAGGGAAAATGATACATCCCGATTCCGTATGCTCCAAGTATCTCGCAAGGTATCGCTTAAAGATTTTGGAATTCTTCCACGTTTAAGCTATAAGTGAGTATCGGGTTCTGGGAGCTTTCGTGACGCCACTGCTAAAACCCTGACTTTGGCACCACGTCCATTTCAAATGAGGGTATTAACGAATACGTATGGTTTGTTTCGATACCCATTCCCGGTTAACACTTGGCAAGTAAACAATTTCTTCCCTTGCACTCCTTCCCATTGCATCGTTTATTTGGAAATAATTGAATTTAAAATAAAAAAAAAGTAAAAAGGCAATATATGCGTTTTTTACCATAGTTGTTTCAGGTAATAGATAGGCATTAATGATTGGTATTTTGACTTGAGGTCTACCATCTAGGACAGTCCAGTCACATTAATGTGACCACTATCAAAAACCAGAATATACACTCTTGTATATTCTGGTAAGTGGAGTGCGATATGTGGTATTAAGTGGTATTTAAGTGGAATTCTTTATATACACTCCACTGCAATGTGCTGCCACCTGCCTTTTGTGATTGGTTATTTCATGTTGACGTCAAAAGTAGAGGTGGTCACATTAATGTGACTGACTGTGTATAATGCCACATTTATGGAGTAGCCTCCCTTCATCTTAAATTTAGCCATTCATCTGGAATTTTGGTGAGGGTTGCATTCTCTTCTTATCGCCCTAATTCCAATCGACCAACTTCTCAACCTATGTGCATCCCCAACAAAGATAATAAAGCTTTAATTTTTATTTGCTCTATATCAGTGGGCCACGTATCCCTCTTATCTTGCACCAACTGTTGGGTGATGAATTGTGGCCATGCTTTTAGACAGTGGATTTGTATGGGAAGATAAGGGGGCCGCTTTCTCGAATTTGCTTTTCGAAATAGACAAACCACAAATAATTCTCATCAAGAAGCATGCACAAAACAGGCACTGGTTCTGAGAGCACCATTGCTAAAATCCTGACTTTGACACCACGTCCTTTTGAAATGAGAGTATTAACGAATACGTATGGTTTTTTCAATATCCATTTCTTGGATAACACTTTGGTAAATAAACAATTTCTTGCTTTCACTTCTTCTATATGGCATCGTTTATTTGGAAATAATTGAATTTAAAATGAAAAAAAGTAAAAAGCAATAGATATGCGTTTTACCATAGTCATTTTATGTAATTGTATAGGCAGAAATGATGGGTATTTTGACAGAGGTCATTTGAAACTTGGCACATATGGGGTAATCTCATTCTTCTTATATTTAACCAACCTACGTTAACAGTTTTGAACGAATGACTTGAAGGGTGGCATTTGGTGGCTGTTGCATTCTCTACCTATTTATCTAATTCCAATCGACCACCTTCCAACAACGATAATAAAGCTTAATATTTTTGTACTTTTTATTTTGGTGGGCCATGTGCCCTACTTGTCTATACCAACGGAGGAGTGGTGATGAATTGGGGGCATGAATGGAGGAGAGAGGATTTTCAGAGGATGATAAGAGGATAACTTTTCGAATATTCTTTTGAGTTTGGCAAAGCACAAAGAACTCTCATCAAGAACTTACAATGTCGTTTCAGGTCATTCTAACTAAATCGTCATCAATTTTCCATATTTTTAAAAGCTATGGCTGCATCAGACACCACTCGATTTCAATTTGTGTTGATCTAAATTAACAATCATTTAACTAAGATATGCCATACCTATTTTGGACTATACCTATATTGTTATCCTACACCTAACCATTTATTTTATATTTAAATACTGCAATAAGAAATTCATTCTTTGCAATTTTATCGAAATTTTAAAACGGATTTACTCTTAATATGTTTAATTATTTCATATTTACATGTGATGGTTCATTCATAAATAATGAAGTTTAAGCAAATCAATAAAACATGCAGCACATACACACACACACACACACACATATATATACATATATATATATATATATATAGAGAGAGAGAGAGAGAGAGTCTATGTATATATATATATATATATATATACGAAATTAGATAAATCTACTTGGATCTATATTGTATCAGATGCTTCATACAACGATGGAAAAAAAAAATTAAAATATTATGCATTGAACTTGTTTTGCATTATAAGAAATTATTAATTTTTAACAATCAATAATTTTTGATGTCATCATAATCACAGATATATATTCTCTCTACATATAAAGCAAGACTATGTGAACTGCGTGAAAGACTCCATCTGTGTCTAAATTAGTGCTCTTAAAATCTTAAAGTTAAATATTTTTCCATGGAATTTATTATTTTTATCTGGTGTTTAGTCATTAATTAAAAACAATGATTTTTTATGTATTAACGATTGTTAAAACCTGTCTTTTTTTGTTTTCAGTGTGTGGAGCGTCTTTCTCTCTCTCTATATATATATATTTATTTACATATAATTGATTTCGGTGGTTCAGTGGTATGCATGCATCGTACAAGCTTATTTGGGATAGCGAGGGGTGGGTGCACCTTGGGCAATATAACGTCTAACTGTTCCACCACTTACGTTTTCCGGAATCTATGAGAAATGGGTCTCAATACTGTGGTAGGAGGAGAAATGAAGTAAATGAACAATGCCCTTGGTACTATAGTGCCACCGAACAACACCTTTTCTTACCGTCAGTGTGTATAAAACACTCAATGACTCAATGCCGATTCGAATCGGCGAATTAGCGATACGCCTGTGTAATCAAAGACTAACATATTGGTGTGTGTGAAACCAACTTTCCTATCACGGCCCCAGTAATGTATGGACACACATATATATATATTATATATATATATATATATATATATATATATATATATATATATATATATATATATATATATGTGTCCATACATTACTAAGGCCGTGATAGTTGGTTCCAACACTATATGTATATATATATATATATATATATATATATATACATATAAGTGTTGGAAATCTCTCACTATCAATAAAAAATAAAATAGAAATATATAAAAGTAATTAAATTGCCAACAACATTTGAAGTCATTTAAATTATACATTTGCTTTAATCAATATCTCCCATTTTAAATTATACACAAGAATTCTAAAAGAAGACTTTATAAATAGCCCTGAAGGATTATGAAAATAAATTTGAATGAATCAGTTTAAATAACTAATTATGTCTTGTATTTCGTGTTCATATTACGATTTCAACCAATTTATTCTTCTAAATGAAGGTAACTGTTGAAAATGTCAGTTATATAAATGAAATAGTTACATGCTTTTGTCTTAGCAAAATTGCCTTAAAAGGAAAAAAATCAAACAGATGAAATTTGCCATTAAAGTAAAATTACTATAATATTTACGCAATATCTACCGTTGTTGTGTAAAAAGATTTAATATTATAAGTTTAAACAATATCACCAAGTGACAGGTTTGCTAGGAATGTAAAGCACAAAGGTATAAAATTGACTGGAGAAAACATTTTTAAATGTAACGAAGAATAATATCATGATTTCATCAGCTGCAAATAAATAGTTGCTAGAATAATGGATCCAACATTTCATTTTATTTTTTATGTATGTTATTTGTAATTTTTCCTGCTATATCACACAGTTAATTTCATGTAAATAAAACATTTCAGTTATTAAAATTCATTCCTCTTCCTTATTTACTACAACTTCCTTATAATTATAAATTTTCTTTTTCATTTCTTCACATTGCTATACTAGATTTATAATACTTTTGTAGTTGATATATTATTCCAAATTTTCCAAATTCACAGACATTTTAATGAAGAAAATTCTCATTTGAAATGTTATACATTTTGAATTATAAAATAATTAAAGTTTTCATGTATGTCACTGCATTATAATAATGTTTTATTATATTGTTATGCAATTTTAATAGAGTTTATTAAAATACTATTATTTTTGTATTACAATTATTTTACCAATATTGCGTTTAAAGAAGTTACAAAATAAATTTTCTCATAAGTTATCCCAATATTTGACTAAATTACCTATTAATATGAATTCAAAAACATAATAATTGCTATGATTCATTTTCAAATAACATGTATTACAAACTTCTTTGTTAGTCATTGATAATCATTATTATCAACAAAGCCCTTTCTTTGAATATGTTATATTTAAATCATTTTTATTTAAAAAAATATAAAAATAGTTGTATTGAATTTTATAAAATGATTATGCAAAATACAATAATTATACTTAAAGTTTCGGTATGCATGTCGGTGTAAAAAACGAAGCATTTAAGATAACTGTGTTTTGAAATTTATTTTAAATAAATAAAGTGTTTTATACATTACAAATCCATGAAATTCATTAATTTGAATAATATATTGCTAAAAATTGAGTTGTTTAAATATTTGCTTTAGAATTATTTTATTTGCACAGCCCCAAAAAATGTAAAGAATTCGAAATATAATATTTCTATAAACTCGAACTCGAAATATTTCTAATATTTCTTGAACTCGGTTTCTAATTATAAATACAGTTCGTAAACATAACAGCATTATTTATACAGTATATTTAACTCAGCATAGTAAAGCAATAAATAGTGGCTAATCTTATTCAAATTAATATAAAAACGTTTTAAAAGCTAAGTAAATAAAGAATTCAAAATGAAGAGAATGCATCAATTAAGTATGAAAATTATATTAATAAGTTTTTATCATAATTAACTTGTACATAAGAAAATTTATAAAAAAAAAAAATTAATGAAAGTGGGGAAAAGCCTCGCTAATTTTTGATAATGATTTTGTGAATAGCTTTTAAATTATCTAAAGTAATCACATTAGGTACTCTAGTACCAATTAATTTTCACGTTTTATTTAAGCTAATTACAATTCAAAAAGGTTTTTGATTTTATTTAATAACTCATTTTAATTTTCAAAGCTACTAAACAAAAATCAATTTTTTATACAATTTTTTTGTGTTTACGGAAGACAATGATTTCTTCTTTTTTAATTTTCAATTTTTTAGTCTCTTTAACATCATTATTATTCTAAAACTAATAAAAAAAAAACCTAAGTAATGTTATCACATATGATGGAATAAAAAAAGCCGTCATCATCGATTTTTTAATCTTCTTCGTTGTTTTTTTTCTGACATATTTTAAAAATAATTTTTTTAATATTTAAAACTGGTGATGATATTTTAAAGCAATTTCAATTGCAGGTGTTTTATTCATTAATTTTTTTTTATATATAATCATTTTTTTTAAATTTTATAATCACTTTTTTTCTTCCCTTATAATTGTTAAAGATAATATAAATGGTAAAAGAAATAATAAACATTGAATAGTATTTCTAAGATTATTCATGTATTAAAATGTGCATGAATTTAAAGTGTATTTTAGCCCCATTTTAATATTTAAAACTGATTATGATATTTTTAAAGCGATTTCAATCGTACGTGTATTATTCATTCAAATTTTTTTTGTTATACTTTTTTTTATTTTATAATCGCTTTTTTTTTTTTTTTTAGAATTGTTAAAGATAATTGTTGAATTGTTGAGAATCGTTGAATTTTCTTCACTTAGATAATTGTTGAATTGTTGAGAATCGTTGAATTTTCTTCACTTAGATAATTGTTGAATTGTTGAGAATCGTTGAATTTTCTTCACTTAGATAATTGTTGAATTGTTGAAATCGTTTGAATTTTCTTCACTTAGATAATTGTTGAATTGTTGATAATTGTTGAGATTTGTTGAATTTTCTTCACTTAGATAATTGTTGAATTGTTGAGAATTGTTGAATTTTCTTTACGTAGATAATTGTTGAATTGTTGAGAATTGTTGAATTTTCTTCACTTAGAATTGTTAGAGATAAAATAAATGATAAAAAAAAAAAAAACATTGAATATCATTTCTAAGAATATTCATGTGATGAAATGTGCATTTATTTATGTAAAAGTATATTTTAGTCTCATGCGCGCCTTCATAACTAGTGTTAAAACATTCAGAGTTGATAGAAGGACACGAAACTGAAATTCAACACTGAGTTAATAAAAGCTATTAAAAACTCAAACAAATATATATATATATATATATATATTTGTTTGAAACTAACGCTTTTAACTTTTAACATTAAGAATATAAGGCTTAACAAAAATAAAATCTTCTAATTATTATTTTCGGCAACTGTCATACCGATTATGGAGTACCAATGGGGATAGACCCCTTAAACTCCTCGTTTTAATTCATATATAAATTTACGATTAACGATTGACTGTTTAATGTTAGTACTATGTGATAAAATTAAAGTTTCTTAAAATTTAACAAACAGTACTCTAATAAATTAAAAATAAATAAAAGTAAGATAAAAACAAAAAAAAGTTAAAATTAAAATTAAAAGAATTCAAATTAAAAATTTGATATAAATAAGTCCAGTTGTAGAATACATAAAATGTTTTGTGTATGTGATTAAAGATTGTGTTTGCTAAACGTGTCGTTCCTAAATCTGTAAGGTAAAAATATTATTTACACCATCAAAAAAGACTGTTCTTCGAACCAAAGTTCTAGTATTTTATTTTATTGTTATGATAAGACTTAAAATATGAAATAGCTGCGAAAATGTTTTAATATATTTCCATCAATAGTGTTACATTCACTCAGTGTTTAATGGTTTTGACAGTTCGATACAAATAATTGTAAAATGTCATTTATAGTGGGAATTTTGTAAAATGACTGCCTCTGTTTCATTCATTATTCGCATTGTAAAACCTTATGCAGCGTAGAAAAAATAAAACAAAATTATGAGGCATTTTAGTGCGGAAATGTTGTTAGTGCCTGTTCCATCTGTCACCCACAAATCTTGTGCATTCAGTCGAGATTTATGTAATGCACACTCATATAATAATTCTTAGGCAATGATTACTAGAGGTTCCATTTTTCGTGCATCTCTTTCAAGTGAAAAGCGTGGTGTGTATTTCTCGATAAATCTAAGTGTACTGTAAAGTCTTGGCCTATACTAGAACGATAACTGCTTCAAGAAGAGAACCACATTTTCCGATTCATGGGAACACTTTCATTTTTATTTACAATCATAATATATATATATATATATGTATGTATGTATGTATGTATGTATATAAATATCTCTATTTATTACAAATTCATATATACATAAAAACAAAAGAATTTAATTTGATGGGCAAGTGCAATTCACTTCAAGCACTAAATTTTCAGTGTCATCGAGTCTACAAAGAATCTAATTCACTGGTCTGCGGTTGACCGTAATTATCACGGCGTGATACACGAAACCACAAGGGGCTCACTTTGTAAAGGGGCTCACTTTGTATACAGGCTGAAACTCCGGCCTGTTCAATCACTTTCTGGAAAAAAACAGTTCTTGTCGACTCGTCACAGAACGCCCTCTTCCTTCTCCAAAAACATCCGTTTAAGAAATTCATCAAGTGTGAGGTCAGCTTCCCTCACTTCGCATTGGAGTCCCCCAATTCCGGATTCAACACTTTTTCAGCCCCTCGTCTATCAACAATAATGATGCAACAACTCATGGCGTAGTCAATATTCCATCTGTAATTTTTGTCTACATTTGAAGGTCGAATAGACAATTGCTAATTTCATGAGGTCTCATTATCTATGAAATTGATTATCTACAATCAGATTTGAGGACAAGTTGTTCTCATTAGTACAAAACACTAATTGCAAGTAATATGAATTTCCACGATATTGCTTATCTGCTACATATTTGAATGATAGGTTGTTATTATGCACTTGTTAAAGAATATACATTCCTTTTCAGCAGGAAACAGAAATGCTATATATCTACCCGTGGGAAAAATGGTACAGTACACTCTACATCTAACTGTATGTTTTTTTTCCATGAATAACTCCCGAATCGTCAAAGGGCTTGTTACAGGCTTGTCGCTGGTACGTCTTTTTCCAGGTAAATGCTGAACAATATTATAACACGAGTACGAACATTCTACATAAACTTTATGTTCCACCACTATACGCCATCTTTTGATGAAAACTATTTGAACTAATTCAAACTTTCTAATTACTTCGTTATTTCCAGAATAGTCTTGCTGTTCCGATTTCATATCATGCTCGTTAACGCTTTCATGAGAAAATGTCTGTTTTAAAACAACATCAGGTGTCTGAAGACAATGGACCTGTCAATATCTGAATCTTTCTCAGTTTTGAGCTTCAGAAAGAAGTCAACATAAGTACTCCATTACTTTTTAGTGTGGATTCGGCTCTATTAACAACAGGCAAATCCAATACAACGAAAGCAACGAAATGACCGTATAAGCCACGCGCAATAACTAGTCTGTGAGAGAAACGGAGAGATTCCAGTAACTGACCAAACGCAAATTGGGAAATGAAAAATTATAGATAATACTTTCTAAATACTCAGAGAAAACCAGAGGGACTGATTAACTCAGTTACTGATAAGAAAGGACTAAACAGGTGTTAGTTTTCTCGTTGCTTTGTGAAAAATGTGCAGCCAAGGTAATTCGGGGTTAATCCATTGATGGTGTCCATTGCAGTCACTGCTTTCAAAAAATGTAAAAACTAAATGACGATTTAAAATCTGTTTTAATGTCTCTATTTGACAATGAGGTTTTCTTATGGAAGTGTTCAAGGTGTTCAGCATGCACATGCTGGTAATTGATCTTTAAACATTCTAACCAAAAAACATGTTGTCTTGGTAAGCTGTTCTCTGTATACGTATAGTGGGGCCTGATGGCTGAGTGATTTGCATTCTGGCGCTCAGTATCACTGGTTTCAGGTTTTTTGTCCCGGCGGTTCCATAGATATTTGTAGTGATTCGAAATCCACTTTAAAACCGTGGTTGCGGGTCTAATATGATCTTGGCGCGTTGTGGAGGCATGTCTTCAAGCTACACGTGCCTCTTTTGTAGTGCTAAATGAATAACAGTAGTCTAAATGATGGACAGTAGTGTTAAATGAGTAGACCTTGCTTATGGCATAAAAAGTAACTGTCTGTGTATCGCCAGTGACATTAGACAAACAGTATATGTTAAGTGTAACATGAGGAAAACTTATGTACAGTAACAAAAATGATTAAAAATAATTAGCTAACATACACTTGAAAATCAGTTAAATAAAAATGTTTCAAAACGAAAGTAAAACTTTTCTATTGTGATTATTATCTCTACAAAATAATACTTCGAAAAACTAAATTGAACAATTTACAATCTTTATGATTTTGTATTTATCTTTATGCATATGATCAAAAGCTTTTACAATAAGCTTATTTTAAAATTTACCTAGATAAATGCTTTTATTCGCAAGTCTTTGATGTAAAAATCCTCCAGTGGCAGTAAAAAAAAAAAAATATCATTTATCAGAATTTTCTCGAATAAATCCTACGTCAAAAGCTTCTTTTATTTAAAATTGACGCACATGACACAAGGAATATAACTGTTCATGTTGATATAAATAAAGAAGATACACGATTTAACTGACAATATTTGAAAATCTTTGGGAAATAAATGTAAATAATAAATACATTTATTTAAATACGTTGCATTCTCTGATGTTTCGTCGAGAATAAAAGGCATAAGGTTTTTCTACGTTTAGCCATTAGAATTGACATTTATCGTAACCCAAAATATTCTAAAGGAAAATAATTTAATAGCAATTTTGCAGTTAAATTTAATTTTTATGATATGAAAGTGTTAGTTTTGTTATTTAACTTCATTTTATGAAGGGTTAAATGCTATTCTGTTTTTCTCCCAATATGTATTGTAAGGAAACAGTTAAATATAATTTTAAAAAGGAATTTAAAAAAAAAACTAGCCTTTTGAATTTAAGCTACACTTAAAAAGGAAATGTTTAAAAGCATTACATGCGACTGCATTATCTAAATAATTTAAACATTGTTCACTGTTTACATCATTTACATTAACTAACATTATTTACAATATTTTACACATCATTCACAAGCTTTTCATTCAACTTTCAATTCAAGCTTTTCATTTCACTTCAATATGTATATATATTTCTATTAATGCATTCCTTTAATTTTTTATTTACGAGCATTATATATATACAGTCTGAGTAAAAACTTTAAGGGCAGTAGACATTTTTGAGAAAATGGAAACATTTAAACTGAGGAATTAAATACAGTTTGATTGATAATTATTGAGCTTTAAATAAAAAAGTAGAAAAAAATTAATTTGCAAATATTTTATTATTGAAAATATTTTACTTTTTTACTTACACATATTACTTTTAAATTATTACACAGATGAATTTTTTTTTTTTACTTTTACACACACAGATGAATATTTGAGCCTGAGTAAAAACTTTAAGGTCAACATAGAAAATAACATATAAAAAAAATTACAAATTCTTAGAAGGTTGTGTAGGAGCCATTACTTCGAATTACTTCAAATATTTTTTGTTTTCATGGATGAAACGAGTTTTTGACAAAGGGTGGGGTCGGTTTTATACCATTCATCTTCGATAGTAGATTTCAGCTCTGTTGTTGAAGTAAAATGTCTCCCATTTGCATAAACTCTTCTTGCTAAGTAAGCTCAAAGGTTCTCGATTGGGTTGATGTCAGGTGATCTAGCTGGCCATTTCACAGTTTCAACATTGTTGACATGGAACCAATTTTTGGGCTGTTACTCGAATGAATCGGTGCATTGTCTTGCTGACATTTCCAATTGTCTCCAGCAAGACATTCAGCATTTGGCAAAAGATGATTTGTTAGGACATTTTGGTATCCTTGTGAATTCATTCTACCTGAAACGAATGCAATTGAGCCCACACCATTGTAAGAAAAACAGCCCCAAGACATGACAGACCCTCCACCTAATTGGCGCTTGGAGAATATTTCTTTTCATTTCTTATATCATGCCAGTAGAAATTCCAGCCATCTGACCCATCCAAATTCCATTTTTTCGTCAGAAAAAATAATTTCAAACCATTGGTTGTCCCAGGTCATGACTTTCTGGCCAAAGTTCAAACGCTCTATTTTGTGTCTCTGCAGTAACTGAGGCTTAGTCAATTTTGCTGTATAAGTGTACCTTCCAGACCTTCTAATTGTGTTATAAATCGTTTTTTGACAAACTTTTAAACCTGTCGTCAGAATCAGTTTCCTGGTTGAGTACATTCCAGTAGATGCAAGTTGGCAAACTCTTCTTTCATCACGCGAGGACACAGCTTTAGGTCTTCCCCCCAGTATTCTTTTTACCATAATTGTCTTTCAATTTTAAAAAATTGTTGACTACAGTCTTTGATCTTCCTATCTTTATCGCAATAGCACGACTATTCATTCCTGTTGAAGACAAAAGCTTCGCAAAGATCGCTATCTCATCGACAAAGCTTCGTCATCTTCACAAAGATCACCAATACTTCGAAGAATCGTATGACAAATATGAAAATTGCAGCGTTGTCACAAGCTAGTAGTTGCAATGGTAATTACACGATTATATTATATTTATTTTTAAAAATGACTGGTGGCCTTAAAGTTTTTACTCAGGCAGAAATACTAACTTTGTAAATAACCACATGTTTCTCATAATTATGTATTTACAAATTATGTTTGTAGCATTTATTTCTTATCAATGAACTTTAATAATTAATATTATTTGAATCTCTTTTATTTCATTTTACATTTTCTCAAAAATTTTGGCCTTAAAGTTTTACTCAGGCTGTATATATAATGCTATTCTTAAATAAAAATTAAATTGTTCCCTTTGGACCTGAAAGTGGTTATCTTCTTCAAACCGTAACTTAATTATAATTTGTGGAAAATAAATTTTCTTATTTTTCATTTATATGCAATATATAGAGAATATTTTTATAATCTATAACAATGATCTAATCCTCTTTTAATTGCATTAATTAATGTTATTTTTGTAAAAACCTATTTAATGATATTTAAATTTTTAAAAAGAAAATGTACATACTGTAAAATAAACAAGAAATTTTTAAAAAAGAAAATGTACATACTGTAAAATAAACAAGATCATTATTTTTTACTTTATTTGGGAAACTATTAGTGCATATAAAATATATTACATTTTTGATAAATTGCAATCTATTGTAATGTTTCCACCATTTTTCTTTTTATTGTCATGCATCAAAGGCTGAAAATAAGGAATTTTATAAAAGAACTTAAATTGTTAACGGATGATATGTATATTGGGAAACTGAATTAATAAGTTATAATAACGAATAATATGCTATAATAACGAATACTGTATGTACATATCATGGAATATTACATATGTTTGATTAATAATTATAATATTGTATCGATCTGCGGTAAAAATGGAATAATATTGTCATGTGATATATACACTGAAGTGACAAAAGTCATGGGATACCTCTTAATATCATGTCGGCCCTCCTTTCGCCCGGCGAAGTGCAACAACTCGACGTGGCATGGACTCAACAAGTCGTTGGAAGTCTTCCGCAGGAATATTGAGCCATGCTGTCTCGATAGACGTCCATAATTGTGAAAAGCGTTGATGGTGCAATTTTGGGCACGAACAGACCTCTCGATGATGTCCCATAAATGCTCGATGGGATTCATGTCGGGCGATACGTGGCCAGATCATTCGTTGGAATTGTCCAGAATGTTCTTCAAACCAATCGCAGCAGTTGTGGCCCAGTGACATTTGTCATCCTTAAAAATCCCATCGTTGTTTTGGGTACATGAAGTCCATGAATGGCTGCAAGTGATTTTCCAAGTAGCTGAACAAAAGTTCCAGTCAATGTTAAGTGTCCAAGTCCATGCCATGAAAAACCAGCGCACACCATTACGGAGCCATTTTTGATTGAACAGTGCCTTGCTGACAGTTTATGTCGTGGGGCCTGCGCCACACTCGAACCCTACCATCAGCTCTTACCAACTGAAATCGTGACTCATCGGACCAGGCCACGGTTTTCCATTCATCTAGGGACCAACCGATATGTTCACGTGCCCACGGGAGTCGCTGCAAGCGATGTCGTTCTGTCAGTAAAGGCACTCGAGTCGGTCTTCTGCTGGAATAGCCCAAGAAAGCCAAATTTCTCCGCACAATTCTAACAGACAAGTCCCTTGTATGTCCCACATTGATTTCTGCGGTTATTTGACGCAGTGTTGCTTGTCTGTTGAATTTACGACTCTTTGCAGACGTCGCCGGTCTCGGTCCTAAGTACAGGTGGTCGACCACTGCGCTGTGCATGGTGGGATGTTATGCCTGAAATTTCATATCCGGCACAGTGGATCTGGGAATGTTGAATTCCCTAACGATTTCGAAATGGCATGCCCATGCGTCTAGCTCCAACTAACATTCCGCGTTCAAAAGTCTGTTAATTCCCGTCGTGCGGTCATCATCACGTCAAAACCTCTTCACATGAATAACTTGAACAGAAATGAAAGCTCTGCGAAAGCACTGCTCCTTTATACCTGTTCTGCGCGATGCTACTGCCATCTGAAAAATTTGCTATCCCATGACTTTTGTCACTTGGTTATAACCATTGCGGTAAGCTTACTAAGGTGATTACACTTCTACTTTAACCAAGCATAATTTTATTACTTTGCTCAATATTTTAATTAGTTATTTTATGTGCTCATATTGTATCTTATATGTTTGAAATGAAAAATAAATTAAGATAAAATAGATACTAAGACAAAATAGATGCAAAAAAGATAATAAAGATAAAATAGGTAAAACTAAGATGCTCAAATTATTTTCATTAAGCACAATTTTTATTTCTTTACTAAATATTTTAATTAGTTATTTTACGTGCTCATATTGTACCTTTTAATATTTGAATTAAAAAAATAAGATAAAATTTTTTCAAACTAAGATATTCAAATTAAAATAATTCAAACTAAAATACTTGCTATTCTTTTTTCGTTAAAGAGGAATTTTTATTATTTTTTTCTAAATATTTTGATTAGTTTTTTATGAGCTTATATTGTATCTTTTTAATGTTTGAATTGAAAAACTAATTGGCCAATTGGACAAACTAAGATACTTGCTCTTCTATTTTTCAATAGGCAGAATTTTTATTACTTTGCTAAATGTTTTAATTAGTTTTTATGATTTCATATTGTATCTTTTAATGTTCGAATCGAAAAATAAAATAAAATTGTACATTAAATGAACGTTTTGCATTACCCCAGAAAGTGCAGTTTTTAAAAGGAATAGGAATATGCAGCTATTTATATTATATTCTAAATAATGGCAAATGATTTCTTCACTTATTATAAAGATTTACGATATTATGAAATATTAAAAGTGTTTATTATATTATATTGAGGACTAAAGAATATATTATATTGCGGAATGAAAAAAAAAAATATATATACTCTTAATTCTTAATTATATTTTGCACATTTATACATTTATAATATTGTATACATATATATATGTATATATATACCACAAGTCAATTTTTTGCATCTTAATTATGCATCGTTATTCCAAGAAATAATAATAATTTAATGTTAATAATAAGTCACAATATACTACTCGTAACATTAAACTTTAACGTGCTTCAAAAATAACAATTTTCCTTTTCTTATTTATCTTTTACTAACCAGAGAATTTTATCTATTTATTTCACTAAAACCCTATATACTACATCTTCCCGAGAAATCTGATTTTAGACGGATGGAAGCAAACAAAAAATAAACCTCCTCTTAAAATTTCTACAAGTACTTCAAGTCGAAACTAGATTCTTCCATGATTTGTAGCTCTCCATAACAATTCTGCACACGCTTATTACTTTACTAAATATTTTAATTGTTTTTTATGTGGCATATTGTATCTTTTAATGTTTAAATTAAAAAATAAAATAAAATTGGACATTTAATAAACGTTTCCGAATTACCCAAAAAATGCAGTTTTTATAGGAATAAGCAGTAATTTAGGTTATATTTTAAGTAATGGCAAATGTCTTATTTTCCTATTATAAAAATTTACTATATTAAAAATACTAAAAGTATTTATTATATTAATATATTATAATAAGGACTGAAAAAATATTTATACACTTAATTAAATTTTGCACATTTATAAATATACGTCTATATATATTTGTATATACTACTATATACAAAAAGTAAAACCAATTTTCAATTTAAAATTCCCGGGGTTTATGAAATTTCAATTTTTTTTTTTTTTAGGTTGCTGGCACTGTCCTTAACATCTGTTTGAATATTCATTAGTGTTTGAGTCACGCTTGACTTTGTGAGACGCTAAACTGATTCCTGCAATTTTTGAAATGTCTGAATTAATTGGGCAAAGAACTTGCATTAAATTATAGAAACGAATAGAATAGAACAAAGAAAAAAAAAAGTTTTTGTAAAAAATTAGTTGTTTGTAGTAGTTGTTTTCAAATAGTTGTTAACAGTCTTTCTTAAACATTAAAGTATTACATATATATATATATATATAACGTAAATATATTAAACTTAACACCTTTTACAACATAAAACACTAAAGGATCACCAACAGTTGCTTTTTTTTTATATCCTTTACATGTTGCGATTAGGAAAGATTACTAGTCTTGCTACTATTCACTACTACTACTATCTCAAACTATTTGAAATACTAATTATATATATTAGTAGTGGCTGTTGATATATCTGTTATATATACATATATATAACAGAAATATTGTGTGGGTGGGTGTAATGTTGATAGAAATTTACATTATATTATTACCATCATATTAAGATCATTATTAATTAGATCGTAATATTAATTCTATGTATAGCAAAACTGTTTTAAGATCTCAACCTAAAGAACCACACTTATTTTATTTAAAACAATTTTAAAACTCAGCAAATAATGGAATACCTAACTTTTGAAATATGCATTTAACAAACCTAAGGACTTGATTGTCAAGTAATTTGAAATTCTGTTTCAAAAGTTAAATCCAACACATATAACGTGCTACTAAAATTTGCGAGAAATATAACGGCGAACTTTATTATCAAGACTGTTGTGCAATTATAATAATTATCCTACTCTGTAACAAATTAAGAAATATTACATTCCATATTCTTCGAATATTTTAAAGCTTACTTTTATAACAAACTTAACTCGCTGCTTATTAAATGGTATTTTAATTCATATTTTAGTATGAGTGCATATATGCATTTTAAAAATATTAAAACAAATTGGGACATACCGCATGAAAATAAGTTTCTGTCTGTAGTCTCAAGTAGTTCTGATCTGGAGCACCTTATGTATGGCGAAGTTTTTTGTGCTCAGAAATGTTGTAGTAGATTAAACTGAAATGTATATAGTTATTAAATGTCCTTACTTTCATCTGTTTTATCACTAAAATTTATCATCTATCTCAATCCACATTTCATATTCTCTCTCTCTTACCAAAATGCTTCCAAATTCTACAATTCCGCACAAGCATTCCCTACCATTCCCATGAGAAATCTAATTAAAATTTTTTGTCCTCGAGTGTTTATAGCTACAATTATGAGCATACATGCAAATGCAAAAATAAAATTTTGAAAAGAATGTTTAAAAAGAAAAACACGTTTTCATAAAGTTATTTTTTATGATTATTTTCAATGGCAAATTTACAGAATAACAGATATCATAAATAATAAATAGAAAAACAAAATAGACACAAACAACATCATTTTATCCATCCACTTAAATCTGGTAATCCAATAACGCATCCGTAAAGAAACAGGAGAAAGTGCAGAACAGGAATCAAGGTGAGGCATATCCATTTCTTCTTGGTTATCAAATAGAAGACAGAGAGAGCCAGGAGCCAGTTTAATTCTGAGAAGATGCTTGTGGAGATATTCGTGTCCACAGAAAAGCCGTAGCAATGCCACCACTTTTTCCCTAGACCATTCAGGGATATCATGAATAGGATAGTACCAGAGCTTGCGACTGTTTCTAGAGATGACAACTTAACAACTACAAAAAAAGTGTTTTTTAATTAATTCTAAGGGTTTTTTAATTATCATCTCTCTTGTTTTGGGGCAAACTGCATGCGTTCATCTATTTGAAATTAAGACACATTCAGGGCCAGACTGAAGGCCGTGTTTGTAGAGCACTTTATTGTATCAGACATTACCCGGAGGGCACCAGGAGGAGGCTGATCTACGTTACACTCAAATTTCAAAAACTAAGATAAAGAAATCTAGAAACTACGTTCATATTCAAGGATATATATTAAATTATGTAATTTTACTATGTAAATAACTATGCGTGTAACATATTAAAAAAGTTCATTATAAGAAATAAACTCACTGGCGTCTTATAGTAAACCCGTACATTTAACCACACCACTATTACATAGTGACCACATCATTTACTTAAAAAAAACTTTACAAATTTCAAAATCAATTTCTAAGAAAACTTACGAAGAGTTATATTTCGCTGCTTTAGCCATCACGCATACCAGTTACGACAAAAATTTTGATTTTGCGAAAGCAAATATTTGATAGATATTTTTGGCGAGTACATTAGCTTGTTTCTCTTCCTGTATTCATATATATATATATATATATATATGTGTGTGTGTGTGTGTCTGTATATATATATATATATATATATATATATATATATATATGAGATATGGATTAACTAGCTTGTTAGTGATATCCTTGAAATATATGTTTTATGTAAGTCCTGACTAGATTGCGTATTGGTCAATGTAGTACAAAAACTCCGTAAATGTTATATATATATATATATATATAAAGAGATAGATAGATAGATAGATGGATATATAGATAGATGATAGATAGATAGATAGATAGATAGATAGATATGTAGATATATATATATATATAATATGTGCTTCCATATTTGCAAAGTGTATTGTCATGATACTATATGAGAATTTTTTTATACTATTTAATTTAAGAAAAAAGACATGGCTTAATTGTAGATGTAATTTAACTTTTTATTAACGTCACCAGAAATTATACGTCAACAAAGAAAAAATTGTTACAGAACTTTAAGATGGACTTGCACGTGTCATGTATTCTGAAGCAAGTTAATTACGAGTTTTGTTTCTAAACGTTAATTTATTCAATATTTCTTTGTAAATAGATACTAACAAATAAATATCTTGCAGAAGAAATTTATCAAAATTGTGCTTTCCGAAACATTGAAATGTTTCTAAAATAAATATTATTTACTCATGTGTATTTACATAAAAGTCTGCTGCGATAAAAATTGTACTTTATTGACACAAATTCTTTGAAATATGAAATCATGGATCTCAAGTTTTTTCGGAGATCTCTGGTTTCCGTCCTTTTTATAAAAATAACAGATTGGGAGGATTTGTTTGCGGAAATAACTTTTGCACAGGGACCGCAGGGAAACGTTTGAACTTCACTTTGAATCTTCTTTTTCAAAAAAAAAGTTTTTTTTTTAGGTTTTATATCTAGCTCTGATTTATTTCGTACGTTTATTGATCGAGCCTATCGAATTCAATCCATTGAATTATAGAAATTTTATTAACTAAAAGCCTATACAAAATTTTGTCAATTTAATTTTTATTTATTTCAGATTTTATTTATGCATCCACGTGGTTTATATTTAAAACTAATATATATATATATATAATATATATATATATACAAATACATATAATAAATACATATAATAAATACATATAATATATATATATATATATATACAAATTATATATATATATATGTATAATTTGTAATAATTAAAGTCCCACTTTCAAAATGCTGTAAAAAGAATCACTCGTCACAGTGAGTTCAAATGTCAACTGAAGATACTCGAAGAAGGGGGAAACGATACGACATACAAAAAAAATACCAACTTGTATTAATAGATTGCGCTGTAAGCGGCATAAAGAAAGTGAATTCGGCTGCTAGTGAAATTTTGAATCGAAATGACACCGTATTTGGCAAGTTGCACATGAAGCCAACTGTAGTGTTCAATGTGTTTGATTGTTTCTATATTTTGACGGAAAAATGACTTCAGATTCATTCAACAGTTGTGACACTGTTGGTGAAAAGCTCCATCATCATGGCAAGACCATGCCAAATTGAATGTGAAATATCGGTGGAACATTTTTGAACTCTTTTTTGATGCCATACCGCTTCCCCTTTCTTCAAGTATCTTTTTCCGTCAAATTTGAACTCATTGTGACGAGTATTTCTTTTTTTTTACAACATTCTGAAAGTGGGACTTTAATTATAATCACCCTGTATATATATATATATATATATACATTGGTTAAAATCAATTAAAACTTTTTCAGGGATTTGTTTAATTATTCCGCTATTTCTTTGCATAATTATTAGCAGAAACACATTTGATATACTGCATATCTAATTGTATAAATTTTTGTCTTTTGTTATATAAAAAGTTTATATTAGTATCATCAGCTTGATATGTAGTGTTTAATCATTTTGCATTAAATATACTATGGTTTCATTTTTAACAAATATAAACATACAAATACATTTTACAATAATTCCTTAAAATAATTAATTAATTGTTCATCTCCTTCATTTATCATAAATTGTAACATCTAATATTTTATCTATAATATATTTTATATATATATTGGTTAAAATCAATTAAAATTTTACAGCAATTTGTTTAAATATTTTGCTATTCTTTGTATCATTATTAGCATAAATACATATGATATACTGCAATCCTAATTGTATACATTTTCGTCTTTTGTTATATAAACAGTTGATATCAGTATCGTCAGCTTGATATGTAATGTTTAATCATTTTGCATTAAATATACTATAAATTAAATTATTTTCATTTTTAACAAATATAAACATACAAATACATTTTGCAATAATTTCTTAAAATAGTAATTAATTAAATTTTCGTTCCCTACATTTATCATAAATTATATATATATATATATTATTATGCAAATAGAATGGATTATATAAGATATTTCTTTGATAATTAACAATGTCTATATAATCAAGCATTAATTATGCATGTACGCTTATATTAGCATATTTAAAATATTTTCAAGTTTTTAAATATAATTTAGGCATTTTTTTAAAAACTGAATTACACTATATGTGATTAATTAGTGATACATAGTAAACAAACCATTGTTAACTATTCAAGTGCTTATTTTTATCAAACATTTTCACATCAAATATTAACATTAAAAATAAAACTATGATTAAAAATGAGATTATTTATGAAACTTAATTGATTAAATTTTAATCTTAATTACTTAAAAACTAACTTAACTATATTATGCAAGTGATTAATTATTCTTGACTAATTTTGTCTTTTTTATTTATGAATTAAATAATTAAAATTCATTTTCCCTTTTTTATATGAACTATGAAATAAGTGTAAATAATTAATAATCTATCTATCAAAATTTTATAGTGAATTCATAACTTAATATAATCTTTTTGCATCCTTAAACACTTTACACCTTAAACATTAAACATTAAAATACATCTTCAGCATTAAAAACATCTTGCATTCTTAAACATTTTTACAATAAACTATATATAAAGTATTTTATTATTTAATGATATTGCAGTTATTATTAAAATTACATTATTGTAAGACTATTTTGTGTTTAATTCAATTTGGAAAAATTTATATTCCGTTTTTGCTTTTAGATATTTTAACTTTGCTTCTAATTTACTTTTTATTGAAAAGGTTTTTTAAAGTTTTATCTAACTATTTATCAAAAAGAATTTTCTCCATATTTCCATAGCCACTCTGAAATATTATAACCAAAGAAATCTTATGAAATTTTAATGAATATTTAAACGTTTTCACAATAAACTAAAGTATTTCAGGCAACTTAATGAAATGTAGTTATTATTAAAATTACATTATTTTGTATTTAATTAAATATGGGAAAATTTATTTTGCGTTTTTGTTTAAATATTGTATCATGTGCTTAATTTTGCTTCTAATTTCCTTTTATTGAAAAGGTTTTAAAGTTTTAAGTAATTATTTATCAAAACAATTTTACCCATATTTCAATAGCCACTGCAATTTTATAATCAGCAAAGATTATGAAACTTTAATCAAGATTTAAACATTTTTATAATAAACTAAAGTATTTCATAACTTAATGAGATTGCAGTTATTATTAAGATTACATTATTGCAAGACTATTTTGTGTTTAATTCAGTTTGAGAAAATATATTGCATCATGCGCTTAATTTTGCTTCGAATTTCCTTTTATTGAAAATGGTTTAAAAGTTTTATCTAATTATTTATAAAAAGAATTTTTCCTTATTTTCCATAACCAATTCTGTAATTTTATAATCAAGAAAAGATTATGAAACTTTAATCAAGATTTTAAACCATCACAGGCCTGTTCCCAGAATTATTCATATTTTTATTTATAATTTAATATAATGTATTATAATTTAATATATTTAACTATTATTGCATCTGCTGAACTATTTTCACAGCGTAATAAAAATATTTCGTAAATTAATGTGATTACAGTTATTATTAAAATTACATTATTATAAGACTCTGTTTAATTCAATTTGAGAAATTTACATTATTATAAGACTATTTAGTGTTTAATTCAATTTGAGAATTTTTGTTTTTGTTTTTTTGTTTTTATGTATTGCATTAAGAGATTAATTTTGCTTCGAATTTCTTTTTATCGAAAATGGTTGAAAGTTTTATCTAATTATTTAACAAAAGAATTTTTCCCATATTTCCATGGCCACTCTGCAATATTATAATCAAAGAAAAAGTATGAAAAGTTTGAACATCTTAACAATAAACTAAAGAAAGTATTTTATTATTTAATGATATTGCAGTTATTATTAAAAGTATATTATTGTAAGACTATTTTGTGTTTAATTCAATTTGAGAAAATATATTGCATCATGCGCTTAATTTTGCTTCTTCGAATTTCCTTTTATTGAAAATGGTTTAAAATTTTTCTAATTATTTATCAAAAGAATATTTCCCTTATTTTCCATAGCCAACTTTGAATTTCATAATCAAGCAAAGATTACGAAACTTTAATCAAGATTTTAAACCATCGCAGTCCTGCTCTCCCCAGAACTATTTAAAATGCACCAAAAGACGAAGAATAACCATTAAAATTGTCAAAAGTCCGTTGCACATAATTATCCCCTAAAAGATTCAAAAGGATAAAGCCGTTCAGTAAAAGGAAAGAGTAAAAAGAAAGAAAAAGAAAAAACAGGAAAAAAAAAAGAAAAGAAAGGATAAAAGAAGAAATGAATTGAGACCTTTCATAAAAATGATAAGCTCCCATACATTTTCACTTTTTATCCCTCTTCCGAAAATGCTTCTAGACTTTTATTAATAAAAGGCATAAAAGATGGAAAAAGATATAAAAGAGGAAACTTTCCGAAGTAATTTAGTGGACTCTTTTCAGTTCCTGGGTTCCACAAAGAGTTATATTCTACCGATACCATCCTACCCTACCATTCCTCTACCCCCTACTAGTTATTTATTTTTGCACCCCATCCCCTTAACCGTGCAGAGAGGTCCCTTGACTTTAATCTGCTATATATGCATTACGACAGTACTGTAAAATTTTGATACACTCTTCCATTTTTACTATTTTTTTGACCGTTGATGCTAAGTATAATAAATAACTTTAAGTCCACTTTTTGAAAAAAAAAAATGGTTGGTGAGGAGAAATATAGTGAAGAAAGTGGGGTCCAAACAATATGTACATAATAAATGGCCGCCATTTATCTTGAATATGATGTGCTGAGTACACAATACTCCGCTGGAAATCCCAGAGATGGATGAAAAAAATTTAGGTAGAATGAAACGCGTGTGCGGAAGTGTTATGGAGAGCTACAAATCATGGAAGAATCTAGTTTCGGCTTAAAGTACTTGTAGAAATTTTAAGAGCAGGTCTTCTCGATTTTTTTTTTTCTTGCTTCCATCCGTCTAAAATCAGATTTCTCGCGAAGATTCGGTTTATAAGGTTTTAGTGAAAAAAATAAAACTATCAGGTTTGTGTTAGATAAAAAGTAAAGAAAAATAGTTATTTTTGAAACTTTGAATCTAATATAGTGTGATTTATTATTAACATTAAATTATTATTATTTCTTGGAATATGGATGTATAATTAAGATACTATAAATATTAAGCGTTTATGGTATATAATATATAATTTATAAATGTATAAAATATAACGAAGGGTTAAAAACACTCAATATAATATATTCTGTAATCCTGAATAATTAGCCCTCAATTCAGTGATAAATATAATATAATAAATACTTTTAATATTTTATAATATCTTAAATCTTTATAATATGTAAAAAAGTGCTTTACCATTACTTAGAAAAAAATATAAGTTGCTACATATTCCTTTTAAAAATGGCATTTTCTTGGGTTGGGTAAAACGTTTATTAGATTGTTTATTGAGTATTTATGATAATATCCATACACACATACACACATATACAACATACACACATATATATATATATATATATATATATATATATATATATATATATATATATATATATATACTACTGTGCCCAAAAAGTAGGACCAATTATTTTTTTTCAAAAACTCTTTAATTATTTCTTCCAAATTTATTTCATCGCCTTCAAAGTAAGTCCCTCCTGACACAATGCACTTATGACAATTTTTTGAATTCTCAATGCAAGCTAAAAAGTCATCGCAGGGATGGCCTTCAGAGCGCTCGGCGATTCACGTTGAATCTCTTCAATCGACTCAAAACAGTGTCCCCGGAGTGGTCTTTTGAGTTTAGGGAATAGCCAGAAGTTGAACGGTGTGAATACGATGATTGGGGAACGATATGCTTTTCATGCTTGGTGAAAAAGTCACGAAGAATCTATGCAGTGTGAGCTGGCGCATTCAATGTTTTCTGTACCAATCGAGATTTGAAGCATTTCAGGCTGAAAATAAAATAGACCGACCCTTTTGTAAATTCCAACATCATCAGCAAGGTCTCTAATTGTAAATCGACGGTTTTCAAGCACCAAATCTTTAATTTTTCGGACTTCAGCTTCGTCGGTTGAGGTTGAGGGTCGACCAGAGGACCCTTCGTCTTCAACGCATTCTATGCCTTCTTTGAACTATTTATACCATTTCTAAACATCTCTTTTCGATATAGGAATGCTCACCGAATGCCTTCTGCAACATTCTATACGTTTCCGTAAACAAAATCTAATGCAAGTTGTTTGCTCATTTAATTCAGACATTTCAAAAATTACCGGAATCAGTTTTAGCGTCTCACAAAGCCAAGCGTAACTCAAACACTTAAGAGTATTTTGACGTGAAATTTCTGGAAAATAATTGAAATTCCATAAGCCCTGGCAATTTTAAATTGAAAATTGGTTTTACTGTTTGAACACAGTAGTAAAATCCTTTCAATATTATTTTCTAAACTTTATGAAAATACTAATTTATTTAAAAAGAATCTGCAATATTATTCTTACTATATCAGGATATTTATTTCAAATCAAAATCGTTTTCAATACATTTACTTAAAATATATATACATAAAAGAAATTTATAATTACATGACTAAAGATATAGAATTAAAATAAACAATAATATATTAAACTTTCTTATTGAAAATTCTTATGAATGGTGCATTTAGTAGCTCAATGGGTTTGATAATATATTTTTGTGTGCCATTTGTTTATACTGATTTCAATATTTTAGATATTTTTGTTTTAAAAATTGGTTGAAATATTTGGAAAATTAAAGAAAACGAAGATATATACCTAGAAAAATATTTTTCTGAAATGATAACTACTTTGGTTTTAAGTTCATATGAAATCCTGAATACACGATATTGCTGAGATTGTACATAAACAATTTTGTAATTTTTAAAATTCCTTCATTCGAATAATTCTGTGCAATATATGCGTATTCTTTAAAATGTAAATAAAAGTTTTGTTAAAATGTAAATAAATTTTATTAAAGAGAATAATATTACTTATTTACTATTATTAAAATTTTTCTTGTATAAGGTCCTAAATTACTAAAAAGTAACAAAAATTTGAAACAATTCTTTCAACAAATGCAATGATAAATAGAATTATTCTGTATAAATCCTTTATTTATTTCAGAGTCAAAAGAGAATAAACTGTAACCATGCCACACATTTTATCAAGCCGTTGCCATTTACAGAAAAAAAAAATACTTCTACTAGTAAATATTTAATGTTACGAATTCCTTCAAGTACTAATGACAGGAATGCCCTTCAGTTTGTGGTTTCCTTCCTGCTTTCAATTAAAACATTGCAAACAATGCTTCACGCGCATAGATGGTGTTGATTATTGTGATAATGAATAAATGTTTCTGAAGTATTTCTAGAAAAGGTCGATGTATTCCGTAAAGAAAATTACAAAACAATTTTCCTTCGTTAGGAAAGTGAATCTTTGACATTTTCGATTCGGTTTTTGTTCTTATAAAGTTGTGCTCATTTGTATGCAGGGAACTATGCCCCCTAATTTTGCGATAATTAATTGGAACTATAGACTGATTTGAGTAAATGTGGTTTAAGTTAAATCCATTCGACTTATTTATTGTATTTTATTAATCGAAATATTTATAAATCAAATTTGACTTATGGATAATGAGACGCATTTTATTAAGAAATAAATATGGTTCATATAATAATTAATTAATTATTTTTATAAATGTTTGAGAAATTAACTAACATTTCATTTAAAATTAAGCTGCCTTTTAAGATTTTCTAAAATTATATTTTTAGTTAAATTTTAAACTATGAGTACAGTAATAATTTTCAGCTATATAAAAATTGCTCGTTTTTGGAAAAAAAATAATTTACACACAGTTATCTGTAACTAATGAAAACTTTTTCTGTCTGAAAATAGTGTTTTAAAATTTGAAATTTTCTACGAATTGTAAAAAAATAAATAATATTTAATTAAATTAAATCTATTAATTAATTCAATATATAGCTTGTTGTATATATATATATATATATATTGATATCAGATATATATATATATATATCTCTGAATTAAAGTGAAATATAAATGAAATTTATACGAAATGTTATACTTTCCAAGATTAATTCTTCGACTGATTACTAGAAATTTTAATTTAGTTGGGAAAATTAAACATTCCCTTTAATTAATTGCAATAAACGCTCAAAATGCTTTATTTCATAATGAAGATTATAAAACTTAATCAAATATTAATCATTGAAGAATTAAACTAAAATAAGTTACGAGTGCGTAACATCTATAATTAAAGAATATTTCATCCACTCATTATAAAAGTTAGTGATAATAATTAAAACATTTTCAGTGATTAATTAATAGGAAACTAGCCTAAATTATTAATACAGTAAAATAATAAAATTTTAAAAGACTAGCTGTTAAAGTTGAAATTTATTTTAATTATTATATATTTATCTTAAGACTTTTTAAAAAAATATTTTCTTCAATTAATACTGAATTGTTTTTATATTTATAAAATGTATATATTGACACATTTAAATATTACATTATCTTGTATTTATTTTAATTAAACTTTTAAATGATATATTTTAATTAAAAATAAAATGCTAATTAAATAAATTTTTGATGAAATTGAGTTTCTTTTGTAAGTGTAAATATAAAATTATTATTATATATCATATATAGAGAATAAACGCTATTATATATCACATATCCTCATCATTGGCGCAACAGCCCTTCATGGGCCAAGGCCGTCTACCTACAGATAGATTTCGGGACGAGAGATGGTTTTTTTTAAGGGGTAGGGTTGTCAGCTCTACGCCCAACGCTCAACAGTCAGATGAGACCGGGACCTACAGTTTAAAGTGGATTTCGAACTACTAAATCATCCATGGCATATATATATGTATATATCTTAATATTTCTTTATATTAATGTTATTTATTATCTTTTTATATTTTTTGTTATTTTCAAACATAGACAAGTTTTATTTTTCTTATTTTGAAAAAAAGATAAGAAGGAATATTCATATTTTATGTAGTAAAAATAGGGCATTATAAAAGAACATAAATTTAAATTAGAATTTCTTTAAGGTAGAAAACAGAAGATTTTTTATTTTTTTATTTTATTAAAGAACAAGAAATGATTCTTCTCAAAAAAAAAAATTGATTACTGCAACAATTATTATTTTTTTTTTTTTTTGGTAACACAATACAAATCAAATTTGTAGTTATTTTCTGTTTTCCATAGTAATATCAGTATTCATTATTTAAAAAAAAAAAACATAATCATAAAATTATAATCATCAAAAATTTTGTTGTAATGCATTTTTTACACGTTTTAAAATTTATATCACTTATCACTCTTTCAACTAACCTAAAATCCTAAACAGAAAAAAATCCAAATTAAGTATTGCATTAGAAAAAAAAAATAAATAATATTCTAATTTAGTTACTATATACACTTACCATATAAACGATGATATAGTGATACCATAAAATGAATAAAATTTTCATTTTGAATATTTGTGTAACGCTAATATTTTTTCAAAAATAAAAAATATATAAATATTATATTATAATTAGGTTCATGCGTTTTCATAATTTCATTAAATTGCATATAAGTCTCACAAGTATATCCAATGGTTATTTTAACCACGGTGATATATTATCCAGCAGTAAAAAAATAATAAGGATAATAATAATAACACATTTAAAAAAAAAGACAAAATATAATTAAGTATTATGTATTTAATTTAATTATGGTTTTAGCTTAACTACTTTCGAAATTCATTCCATTATTTATATTTATTAGTAATTAAAAGTATAATGTAATGCAAATGTAATTAAGTAATGGAAAAAAGTTACAGTTTATTACAAAAAAATTGAAAAAGAAATAATATAACTAAAAGAAGTGTACAAATTAATGGAAAGATTTTCACAAGTAAAAAAAAATCTCATTTTGGATTCTGATATCTGGAATGAGTAATAATATAAATACATAGACGAAAAAAAAATCCCTACGCCAAGAAAAAGTATTGTAGAGTAATGAAATTCGAACAATGCATTTGCTAGTTAACATGTTTAATTGATTACATTTTAAAGATCACAGGTTAATTTAAGAACAAGAAACTACATTTCAAATGTAAAATGCTGTTACATTAATGCATGCTGTTACGTGCATGCATGCATTGTGTCATACAGATGTAGAATGCCTTTTTTGTGGTATGGAGTTCCATGCTTGTTGTATTGGTTTTGTCAATACTGGGACGGTCATTGATGACTGTTGATGATGCTGAAGTTGTCGTCCAATGATATCCCATACATTCTCAATTGGAGACATATATGGTGATCTCGTAGGCCAAGTTAATATGTTGACACACTGTAGAGCACGTTGCGTTACAATAGCGGTATGAGGAGGGCGAGCGTTATCCTGTTGGAAAACTCTCCCTTGAATGCTGTTCATGAACAGCACTACAGGTTGAATTACCAGACTGACGTACAAATTTGCCGTCAGTGTGGTTGGGATTAACACGAGAGTGCTCTTGCTGTCCTAGGAAATTGCTCCCCAGACCATGACTTTAGATGTAGGTCCAGTTTGTCTACGCCGCAAACAGTCTGGTTGTAGGGCCTCCTCCTGACTAGCACACGGCCATCACCGGCACCAAGGCAGAACCTGTTTTCACCCGAAAAAGAACCTGGTTTCGCCCACAATGGTTTGGAGTCAGTGGAATGCTCGCCACATGGCGCCTGGATCGGAACTGTCCTTGAAGTAACCAATTTCTAACAATTCTCTGTGTCACTGTGGTACCAACTGCAGCTGGAATTTCTGCCGCAGACGCAATACGATGAGTCCCAGCTGTACGCCGAATACGACGGTCTTCCCTCTCAGTTGTGCCACGTGACCGCCCGGAATCCGGTATTCTTGAGGCAGTACCATCCCTTGACAGCTGTTCCCAACAATCAAGCACAGTGGGCACATTTCGGCCAAGTCTTTCAGAAATTAGAGAATGTATATCCCACTTTCACAGGTTGAAACAACTACAGATTGAATATGAACTATACCATCAGTTGTTCCTTCGTGATTGATGATAGACTACGAGCTGAGAAATGTCTTCTGCAATAAGAAGTGAGATAAGCTGACCCACTTTCTCTTGACGGATTGTCTTAAAAGGAATTTTTTGTGTGTGTGACGAAGGAAGAGAGTTCTACGACGAGTCGAGTTTTTCTTTTTTTCACTGAAGTGAATCAATAGGCCAGAGTTTCCACCTGTTTTTCAAAGTGAACCCCTTGTGGTTTCGTGTATCACGCAGTGTGATAATTAAGGTCTGCCCAGACGAGGCAATTAGATTCGATGGAGACTCGAGAACTCTGAAAATCATCGACTTGCAGTGAACTTGTGATTTAATCGTGCACTTGTGATTTAATCATACACTTGTGATCAAATTTTATTTTAATTTTTAATTTCTTTGTATAATAACTTGCAACCTAATGACCAATTGTCTAGTGCTCTGGACTTTGCTACCACATGCACAACCTGGCGGTGACATGGATATTTGTCAGTGGTTCGGAAATCCACTTTAAACTGTAGGTCCCTGTCTGTTTAGCTTAAACTATGTACAAGATGACAATCGAGAGACAAACCAAACCATACTTGTATAATAACTATATTTATATATATATATATATAATATTATATTAATTGCAATTACTAATAACGTTTTTATAAAGAGATCTGTTTGATACAAAAGGACTTAGACCATTTATCATCTATACTACAGTACACAACAATAAAGATATTTTCTGTTGTGTTACCATTGAGTTACAAGTTTCAGATGTCGAACAAACTATCTTGGGAATTTATAACTTTATTTATTTTTTCCCCTGCTACAAAGGACTAAATACATTATATTAGGAATGTTGCAATAAGTAATCACCAAATATTTCAATCAATTGATTCAGGAATGTTATTTCATTCATTTGAACATACTACATTATTTTCGAAAAAAAGGCAGAGAAATCAGGGGAAACGTGTTTAAATAATCTTTTTATTTTCCTTTCCTGTTACATTTATCTATTTACCTTTGGAATGAAGGAATTAGTTTGAAATTCGAACGTGTTAGTTATTTCACTTGAATAAAAAGAAAAATGTGTGAGAAACAATGAAATATAAACTGTATTACGAGAACATCTTTGATATTACTTTAATTTTGAAACATTGAATTTGTTTATGTTACGTTTCAAAAATACATTTAAAAAACAATAACATAAAATAACATGTTTATTTTCGTAGATAGTAAAACACTATTTTTGTTGTACCAAATGATACAAAAAAAAAATAATCTTAGACTTTAAAAAGTAATTATTTCCATCAGTGTTTTAAACATAATTTGAAAACTGTATATTAAATGTGTGAGACCTGATGGCCGAGTGAGTGATGTTCAGAGCCACAAGTTTCGGATTCGATTCCCGGCTGTGCCATGGATCTATGTAGTGATCCAGAATCCACTTTAAACAGTAGGAAAAGACTGTAGAGCGTAGGGCTGACAAATCTACTACATAAAAAGAAAACAATTCACGTCTCGAAGTCGGCCAGTATGAAAAGGGCATTGGCCCACCATGGGGCTGTTGACCCAATGGAGAAGAAGGATTGAATTTGCGCTAATATGCTAGTTTTTTTAGTGTGCCATATTCTTAAACATTTTAATATCAACACGTTTCATTCTAAAAAAAATATTTAAAATTAGAATTTTTTAAAATTTAAAATGTTCTTTAAGAAAAAGTTCTACTTAAAACATATACTTAAAATATTAAACAAATAATTTTATTTTATCATTTCTTTTGCATCCCAATATGTGGTGAAATTATTTAATTATATTAAAAAAAAATTTTTTTAATAAAATTTTAAAAAAATCATTAAAAATGATGATATTTTTTTCATTTTTAGGAAATTCAAAATAATAAAAAAAAAAAAAGAAAAGAAAATAATTAAAAAAAAAAAAAAAAAAAAAATTTTCATGAAAAATGACTTTGTAGTGAAATTTATCTTATTTTAACATTGAAATATTTTTCTTTGTTCTAATGCAGCTGGCAAACACTTAGACAGTTGTCTTGGATGCATTAAGGCAAGCTCTGGACCGACGTTACTCACTTAGCACTACCCAGGAAGTGCGTGTAGCTTGAAGATAGACTACGGACGCGGGTAACAATACCTCCGCAACGCTGTACGATCATGTTAGACCGGGACCTACGGCTTAAAGTGGTTTCGAACCACTACAAGCATCCATGGCACTGCCGGGACTCGAACCCAGAGCACTAGCCACTCAGCCATTCAGGCCCCCCACATTGAAACATAATGAAAAATATTTTTTATTATATAAATTGAAATTCGTTTTATTCTTAAAATATAAAATATCACACTTAATATAAGTAATAGCCTTTAAACAAACAACTTTAAACAATTTGTAATTAGAAACAGCTTAAACACATACCAAATATTTTTCCTGTGTTATTTTTAACAAAAATATTTCATGGAAATACATCTGACAATGTAGGAGTGAATAAAAAAACATATGATTTCACAAATTTGAATTTTTAAGGAATTTAATGAATTGACATAGTTTTATAAACACACGTTAAATACATAATATGTTTTCAAAAATATTGATAAAGTCAATCTTTGAAGAAAATTTTTATTTTTTACAATTAATATGTTTTTATAGGAATTACTACTTCATTAATATTTGTTATATATACGTACATTTTTAAAAGTAAAAGAAAAAAATTTTTTACAATAATAAATTTCCTCATTTAAAAATTAAATTACAAATTTCACGTAACAGAAACCCTACTTTCGCATTTAAATGTAACTAAACGCGAAAATGAGCTAAATATGTAGTTAAACGTGTACATTTCCAATAAATGTTGAATGCGTTAAATACTTAGTTAAATGTGTAAATTTCAAATAAATGTTAAGTATGCTAAATATGTAGTTAAATGTCAATTTCAAATAAATGCTAAATGTGTTAAATATGTAAATTTCAAATAAATTTTAAATGTGTTAAATTCATAGTTAAATGTTAATTTTAAATAAATGTTAAATGTGTTAAATACGTAGTTAAATTGGTAAATTGCAAATAAATGTTAAATGTGTTAAATACGTAGTTAAATGTGCAAATTTCAAATAAAGTTTAAATGTGTTAAATGCATAGTTAAATGATAATTTTAAATAAATGTTAAATGTGTTAAATACGTAGTTAAACTGGTAAATTGCAAATAAATGTTAAATGTGTTAAATACGTAGTTAAGTGTATAAATTTCAAATAAATTTTAAATGTGTTAAATATGTAATTAAATGTGTAAATTTCAAATTAATGTTTAAACCTGGCGAAAAAATTTCTTCATAACTGTTTAATTTCCCTTTTAATATTTTCTATTTATAATACTATCAGCATTTAAAACATCACGTAGGACATAAAGAACATAAAAATGCATTCATTATTATTCATTTTTATATTTTAAAAACGTGTCAAAATAAGAAGTCGTATCTCCAGGATTTACACGATAATCAAACTCGCATTGTTAAAAGTCAAATCTAATGCAGAATGACTACTATTGTAAATATGTAAATTTCAATTAATGTTAAATATCTTAAATGTGTAAATTTCAAATAAATGTTAAATATCTTAAATGTGTAAATTTCAAATAAATGTTAAATATCTTAAATGTGTAAATTTCAAATAAATGTTAAATATCTTAAATGTGTAAATTTCAAATAAATTTCAAATAAATGTTCAAAATGTTATCTTAAATGTGTAAATTTCAAATAAATGTTAAATATCTTAAATGTGTAAATTTCAAATAAATGTTAAATACATTAAATACGTAAATAAATGCAAAAATTTTAAATAAATCTGAAAATATGTTCATTGTTAAAATTCAAATAAATGTTAAATTCACATCATTGTTGAATGTGTTAAATCCATGTGTTAATTTCAAATAAATGCAAATAAATGTTAAATAAAATGTGTCATTTCAAATAAATTTCACATAAATGCAAAAATGTGTCAATTTCACATAAATTTAAATACGTGTTTAAAAAACATAATTAAAAACGTATAAATTTCAAATAAATGTTAAATGTGTTAAATATATAGTTAAAATATAAGTACGTAGTTAAATGCGTAAATTTCTATTATATGCTATGTGTTAAATACGTAGTTTAAATAAAAAATACGTAGTTAAATGAGTACATTTCAAATAAATGTTAAATGTGTTAAATACATAGTTAAATATGTAAATTTCTATTATATGTTAAATACGTAGTTAAATATTAGTTAATTTGAAATAAATATGTAAAACCGCCAAAAATATGTATAATAATTTTTCTTTTAATATTTTCTATTTATAATACTATCAGCATTTAAAACGCCATGAAAGTCGTAAAGAACTATGAATACCTTCATTATTATTCATTTTTATATTTCAAAACGTGTCAAAATAAGAAGTCGTATCTCCAGGATTTACATGATAATCAAACTCGAACTGTTAAAAGTCAAATCTAATGCAGAATGACTACCATTGCTCTCCCTTAAAAGTTACATTCAAGAACTCTTTTCTTAAATCTAATGAATGGTCCTCCATTTCTACCGTGGAATTACCATTCGCAGAAGCGCATTATTTGGGGAGAAGTGCTGCAATTCAGGAAAAGATTATCGACGTGAGAAATAGGGAATATTAAGTTTGGATTTAAGTAAGATTTATGAATAATTTTAAGGGTTTACATTTCTGGTAATAATAATTCACTATTTCGACTAAACTTTTAGTGTGCTTGGATGAAATAAGTGCCGTATTAAGTCGTTTTACAGAGTCCAGATTTCAAAAATTGCTCAATTTAACGGGAAAAAATGTAGTTAATTTATATTCCATATGATTAAAAATGATTGAAAGATGGTTTTTATGTATTTATGTATAAAATAGATATGTCCACAACCTGAATAAAATTAAACTAATAATTTTAAACCTGGATTTTAATTTGGCTTTATGATCTTGAAAAGAAAAAGGAAAAAAAAAAAGAAGAAAAAAAAAAAAAAAAAAGAAATTGGAATAGAAATTTTGAAAAGAAATTTTAATTTACCTATATTTACACAGTCCAGTCACATTAATGTGATCACCTGTCAAAAAGCCAGAATATACATTCTTGTACGTTCTGACTTTAAGTGGATTGTGGAATGTGGTATTAAGTGGTATTTAAGTGGTACTAAGTGGAATTCTTTATATACGCTCCACTGCAATCTGCCTTTTGTGATTGGTTATTTCACGTTGACGTCGAAAGTAGATGGTGGTCACATTAATGTGACTGGAATGTGTATATGTATATAGACAGTTGTCCAAACATGAAAGAGTTGGCTTATCACACAACTTCTCACCAAGCTTATAGTTAATTTTGTTTGGTTTGGTTTGTGGTTCTACGGTCATTTTGTGCACACTTTAGGCTAATTAGACCAGGACCTACAGTTTAAAGTGGATTCCGAACGATTAACAAGCACCCATGCCACCGATAGGATACGAACCTGAAGCCTGTGATACCAAAGGCCAGAGTGCTCAGCCAATTTTCCATCAGGTTGCCTCCAAGCTTATAAGTGGAAATTCTCAATGAGGTGAATTAAAAAATATACAAGAAAGTAAGTTGCCACATTTGGCAACTTATCGCTCAGTTAGCACCACAAAAATTCGCCAAATCCCAATGGTATCTATTTTGCGATTTGTCCGTTTTTATATATTAGCGAAGGAAATTTAGTTAAATCACTTTAACAGAATTAAAATTTTTGTAATTCAATTCTTGGAACCTTTACAGTTAGAATTAATTTGTACAATAACGTCATAAATAAAATTTAATTCAGCATAAATTTCGTAATTTAATTTTTGTGACAATTTGCACAAAGGAAATATATAACCGAACAATTATTGTAATACATGCAAAAATAGTAAAAAAATTGTGTGGCTCAAGGCATGTAATAATATTTCAGGAGCAGATGACCTTTCTCATTTATTCCAAAGACACTATTTCTTCAGGTTAAGTGGACAAAAGTCTTCTATCATTAATTTTACTTATACGTGTCTTTCTATATTGCAAACCTAGTTGTCATAATTTATTCCTGTTAAAAATCGAGGTATTTTTAATTTTACTGTCAATACGTTTTGTCTTTTCAGAAATTTAAAAAAAATTATAATTTCTAACAATTATGCTCAACGTTCTTCAATATTTTTCAGCCTGACGTCCTGACGACCAGTTGGCTAGCACTTTGATACTACATGCTTCTGGTTCTAATCCTGGCTGTAGCTTAGGTGTTTGTTAGTGCTTCGGAATCAAGTTAAATTATAGGTCCCAGTCTGTTTAGCTTAAAGTGTGCACAAAATGACTGTACAATAAAAACCCAAATCACTACCTTTCAAATTTATAGCATTTTCTATTGTCAAATTCAAATCCTATGATGATCAATGCAAATAGAGTGCTTGCTGATATGATGTTCAGATGATTGTTTGCATTCCATTATATTTTCAGCTGCACCATCGTCACATAAGAACACATACGAAGCATAAATAAATCGTTATCATTGATTGAATATATTGTTTTTAAATTCACCCATTCATTCACATTTCGTTACCCATTAAATTAAACAATTTATCCTAAAATTCACGTTATTGTAAAAAATTAAAGAACAAAATTTTTTTGTTTGAAATCATGATGACCGAGTGATTTTTTGCGACAGGGTTAGTCCTGGCGGTACTCGGAGACTAAACCCTGTCGGTATGTTTGTAGTGGTTCAGTATCAATTTAAAAAGGTTACGGTCTATTACAACTGTATATTGAAAATAAAAAGAAAACTTATAAGAAATTCAATGCCAAGTTGCCAGTTGGTAGACGGCTACCAAATGCCAGTTGGTAAATCTGCCCACCATGGCACTGTTGCGCCAATGACGAAGATGATATTCTTAAGATTTTATTATCAACGCATTTCATTATACTAAATGTTTAAACTAAAAATTTTATTTTATAAAAAGTAGTATAATTGAAATACGGAATAAATCCTTTATTCAATTTCTTTTACAAGTGCATGCCGGTGAGTTGTTTTTTAAAAAAACATCTTGATGTGAAGATTTAAGTAGAAAAAGCAATGTTCGAAAGCAAACGTTTTTCATAACTGTGCTAGAGAGTTTACATTTACAGTTCTCATGATCAGCAATTAAGGAATAATATCCTGGAAAGAGTGATTGATATGCATAAGGCGTATACAAAAATCGCCTTAATTTCTTTTCTCCTGCTAAATTAGATGCTTAAGCATTTAGCAATGCTGTTGGCGTGGAAAAAAAAAAAGAAACAAAATATATTATGCAAAGTACAGCAAAGACAAAAGAGTAATTTTTTTCACGTAATGTTTGCAATAAATTTAACTAATTAACCAAACAGAATTTAATCTAATTCGTTTTATCAATAGCCGAAACCATTACGCATGCAAATTAATGAATTCCTTTAATTTAAACTTAATTATTTATGAAAAAAAAAGGGGTAACTGTTATCTCTGAATTTCATAACTGTGTTCTCTAAAAAAAGTGTATTAATTTTGTTTAGAAGAAGCAATGTGATTTATTAATTATTTTTATTTAGTAGGTTATTAATAAACTCAATTAGAAGTAATTTTAATATAATTTCGGTATAATTATGTACTTTCAAAGTTTTGGTTCTACTTTCAGAAGCATTTTTAATTTATTTTGGTTATGGACATTAGGTGTTGGTTTTATTTATTGAATATTAATTATAATATTTTTTATGATTTATTAATATCATGATCTGTTATACAGATTACAATTTATTATAAATATATTATAATATTTTTTTAAATATAATTTATTGTATTTTTGAAATTTTGCATATTGTATTTATATATTTAATCTAAAAACGTTGTACCTTTTAAGTTAAATGATATAATAGATTTATAAACTATATATTAATTATATATTTATACTAATTCTAGAGAATCCAATTAGGTAAGCAAAATTGTTGCAAGATTTGAAAAGCAGAAAGTTTACAAAATTCCAAAGAGAATGAATGTAAAACTGTGTATTAATATGAAAATTAAATATTTTTTTCTTCTATGAAATTCATGATATTAAATACGTATAGATATTGCAAACATAGTGCATTAAGAATTAATCTAAGCTGAATTTGTCAAATAAGTCAATAGTGAATATTATAGTTGAAAGTTGATATAGTTATTCAAAGGAAATAATCGTACATACATAAACTAAACTCATACTAGAAATTGCAATTATATTCAGTGAAACTGTTGCAAGATTGGTAATTACAAAACTTACAAAAGTGCAAAAAAAAAAAAAATTATAACTATCTTAAAGTTCACAGTTAATGTAAAAAGTGTAAATAACAAAAAAATTACATATGGCTGTGTTCAATATGTGTATTTGAAAGTAGTTGCGGATTTAAAAGATTTTGAAAGCAATGTTCTGAAGCAAACGTTCTTTCATTCCTTAAGTGTGTTCTCATATCACTAGAGAGTTTACCCTTACGGTTTCCATGATCAGCAATTAAGGAAGAATATCCTGGGAAGAGTGATTGATATGCATAAGGCGTTTACAAAAAATCTCCTTAATTTCTTTTCTCCTGCTAAATTAGATGCTTAAGCATTTAGCATTGCTGCTGGTTTGGAAAAAAAAAACGTCCAACAAAGATTATGCAAAGTACAGCAAAGACAAAAGGGTAACGTTTTTTCATGTAATGTTTGCAATAAATTTAACTAATTAACCAAACAGAATTTAATCTAATTCGTTTTATCAATAGCCGAATTCATTACGCATGCAAATTAATGAATTCTTCTAATTTAAACTTAATTATTGATGAATAAAAAATTTGGTTAACTGCTATCTCTGAATTTCATAATTATGTTCTCTAAAAAAAATGCATTAATTTTTTTTAGAAGAAGCATTGTGATTTATTATTTATTTTTATTTAGTAGGTTATTAATAAACTCAATTAAATGTCTAATTGCCTTTAAAAAAAAAAGTTCTTTAAAGGTCTGATTTCGGTATAATTATATGCTTTCAAAGCTTATGCTGTACACATAGGAGCATTTTTAATTTAATTTTAGTTTATGAACATTATGTGTAGGTTTTATTCATAGAATATTAATTATAATATTTTTTTATGATTTATTAATATCATGATTTATTATACAGATTATAATTTATTATAAATGTATTATAATAGTTTTTAAATTTTGCATATTGTATTTATATATTTAATCTAAAAATGTTGTACCTTTTATATCAAATGAAATAATATATTTATAAACTATATATTTATTGTATATTTATACTAATTCTAGAGAATCCAATTACATAACATAATTGTTGCAAGGTATGAGGATCAGACAGCTTATAAAATTGCAAAAAAAAAAAATGAATGTAAAACTGTGTGTTAAAAATGAAAATTAAATATTTTTTTCTTTTATAAAATTCATGATAATAAATACAGATAAAAATTGCAAACATAGTACATTAAGAAATAATATAAGCTGAATTTGTCAAATAATTCAATAGTGAATATTTTAAATGAAAGCAATTTTATCCGGTCTTTCCCATTTCTTTCAAAGGAAATAATATTATATATAAAAACCAAAATAATACTACATATTGAAATTATATTCGGCAAAACTGTTGCAAGATTGGTAATAAGAAAACTTAAAAAATTGCAATATATATATACATATATATATATATATATATATATATATAATAATAATTATTTTAATATATTAAAATTATTTTAAAATCACAGTTAATGTAAAAGGTGTAAATAATAAAAATTATAATCTGTGCATTCCAATGTAGTTGCAGATATAAAAACATTTTTAAGGAAAATTTTTGAAATGGAAGAAAACAGTGATCCAAAGCAAATGTTTTTTTTCATTCTTTAAGTATTTTCTCATATCACTAGAGAGTTTACCCTTACGGTTCCCATGTTCAGTAATTAAGGAATAATATCCTAGGAAGAGTGATTGATATGCATAAGGCGTATACAAAAATCGCCTTAATTTCTTTTCTCCTGCTAAATTAGATGCTTAAGCATTTAGCATTGCTGCTGGTTTGGAAAAAAAAAAAGACCTAAATAGATTATGCAAAAGTACAGCAAAGACAAAAGAGTAACGTTTTTTTGCTTAATGTTTGCAATAAATTTAACTAATTAACCAAACAGAATTTAATCTAATTTGTTTTATCAATAGCCGCATTCATTACGCATGCAAATTAATGAATTCTTTTCATTAAAACTTAATTATTTATGAATGAAAAAATTGTTTAACCGTTATCTTTGAATTTCATAACTATGTTCTCTAAAAAGTGTATTAATTTTTTAGAAGAAGCATTGTGATTTATTTTTTTTTTATTTCGTAACTTATTAATAAACTCAATTAGAAGTAATTTCAATATGATTTCAGTGTAATTATTTACTTTCAAAGTTTTTGTTCTACTCAGAGAAGAATTTTTAATTTATTTTTAGTTTATGAACGTTATGTGTTGGTTTTATTCATTGAATATTAATTATAATATATTTTATAATATATTAATAGCATAATTTATTTTATAGTTTACAATTTATTTTCAACCTATTATAATAATTTTTAAATATATTTTAATGTTTTGTTTTTTTTTTTAATTTTGCATATTATATTTGTACATTTAATCTAAAAGTGCTGTACTTTACATGCCAAATGAAATAATATTATATTTTTAACTTAACTAATTCTAGAGAATTTAATTATACTAAGCAATAATTATGCTGCAATATTTGGCAATGAAATAACTTACAAACATGCAAAGAAACAAAAGTTAATTTAAAATTAATGATAAATATGAAAATTAAATATTTTTCTTCCATGAAACTCATAATATGAAACATTACAAGCATATATATATTAAGAAATAAACTAAACTAAATTTGTCAAATAAGTCAATAGCAAATATTTTGAACGAAAACAATTTAATCTTGTCCATAAACTTCTTTGCACAAATGAAATAATATTATATATATAAACTAAACTAACATTATAGGTTCGAATTATATGCAGCAAATCTAATGCAAGATTTGGTAATTGGAGAACTTACTAAATTGCAAAGAGAAAAATATTTAGAACTATTTATAGATATGAATGTTAAATCATTTTTATGCCATGGAATGTATGATATTAAATAGTATAAACATTGCAAACATGCATTAAGATGTAAACATAATTGAATTTGTCAAATAAGTCAATAGTCACTATATTAACAGAAAGGAATCAATCTTGCCTATCCCTTTTGAATTTCCATATATTCTTCTATTCATACATATCCCGTCATAATGTCACTTCTCTCCTGTAATAATTTATTTCATTTTATATATAGATTAACTAAACAAATACTATATATTCCAATTATATTCAGCAAATCTGTTTCAAGATTTGATAGTTAGAGAACATACAGAATTTCAAAACAGAAGAATACATGTTAGAATATTTATAAATATGAATATTAAATCATTTTTCTACAATAAAATTTATGATATTAAATAGTATAAACATTGCAAATACATTAAGATATGATTATAACAGAATTTGACACTAAATACTATTAAATCATATTAAATATACTTTTTAATAAATATTATTAAATCATACTTTTTAAATGAGAAATATTAATACAGGAATTTAATAGTAAAATAAATTACTAACATGTATGTTTGTTATTTTCAAAATCATATTTTACTATGGCGAAACATTTCCGTTTTTAAAACGTAGTTTTCACATAACAAAAAGAGGTTAAACATAAATCCACTTAATTCAAATAAATATAATAAATAAATAAAGTAATTTAAATAAATAAAATAAAATAAATATATAATTTAATTGTCACTATTTCACTATTAGTCAATATCACTATTGTAACTAAAAGCAATCCCATCTTGTCTATCCCTTTGAAATTCCATAAACTACTTTTATACCTACCCATTTCCATTTCCTCATACCTACCCATATATACCCATAATATATACCCATACCCATATCCATGCATGCCATAATGTCAATTATCTCCTGTAATAATTTATTTCTTATGTATATATATATATAAATAAAGAATGTAATAATATATATCAATATGATTGTTAAATATTTTTGTGCTGTAAAATATATGATATTCAACTTTATAAACATTACATACATACATTAAGATATAATCAAGACTGAATTTGTCAAATAAGTCAATAGTCACTATTGTAACAGAACTTGTCTATTCCTTTTGAATTTCCATATATTCCTCTATTCATACATATCCTAGCATAATATCCATTCTCTCCAGTAATAATTTATTTCATATCTTGGGAAACACCAAACGCCACTGGTTGCCAGTCACAACTATTAAATAAGGCCGGCATTTAATTCCCCCACGTCTTGTAGATCAGCGTCACTCGCACAGAACCCTTTGCCACCTGAGCATAGATTGTAATAATCCTTTCCGTCAGTCCTATCCCCCTATTAACACTCCAGGTTCTACCTTCTCCGTCCCGAATGAAGGATCCAATTATAACGAAGGGTTTTAAGTGTAACTGCAGTTGCACATTACGTAGGCTGATTGGTACAGCCCTACATTAGACATATGGCATTGGAAATTATCTTATTTCACTATTTGGATAGATGGATTTGTGCGTCAAATACTGGGCATTTCCAAGAATTCTGCTCATTTGGTGACAAATATTGCAAATAAATTCAATAGTTCACAGAAATATTTTTAAGATCTAATAATATTTGTATTAGAATTTTAATTGGTGATATAAATACAAAATTTAAAATTTATGTTAACTAAGTATACGTAATTATAATTATTTATGTCATTCACGTGAACTGTAAAATTGCGCTTATTAGTTATTCTCTCAAAATAATTAAATGTGATTAAATATTATTAAATTATACTTTTGAAAAGGAAAATATTAATGAATATACAGATTTATGAGTAAAATAAAATACTCAAGGATCAAAATCCATTATTATCAAAATATCGTATCAAGATATATTATTATCAAAATATTACATCAAGATCCATTATTATCAAAATATCATATCAAGATCCATTATTTTACTATGGCGGATCATATGTGTTTTTAAAACAAATTTTTCACATAACAAAAGATGTAAAGATAAAGTCACTTCATTCAAATAATAAAATAAAATAAGCAAATTATTCAATTTATTAAAAAATAAAATAAATAAATTAAATAAATAAAATAAAATAAAACTGGTCAATTTCTGTTATTAAAATTTTTTACTTTATTTACAAAAATTCATTATAATTAATTTATTTAGTAGTATTTATAAATAAAAAACATAATAAAAAATATAACTCTTAAAGGTACATTTAAGTAATGTTGGAACCGTTAGATAGATATGACATGAACAGAACATACAATATTTAATCGAAAATCGGATTTATTGTAGGAATTATTTAATGAAAATGTTTTTTTTTTTTTTTTTACATTTCGTTTAACTATACCGTTACATTTCAAAATAAATATTGAGAGACGTTTAAATTTTATTGAAACAAAAAAAGTGTAATTTTTTAAATACAATAAAATTTTTAAAATGTCATTTAATATTATAATATCCTTTTAAATTTATTATTTTTGTAAATAAAAATACAATAAAAGCTGCTATAAATATTCATTAATGATAGATTTTCTTTAACTGATTATACTTTGTTTTAAAAATTAAATATTTTTTAATACCATTTTGTTTTTTAAGAGTAATATACTCTTTATGACAAAACGTCCAATTTTTCAAATTTTATATATATAAATACTGTAATAAATAACTATACATACATAATATATATTTACAGTTCTTCTTTTATGCTAAAATTTGTTATTAGTTTTTATTTCATTAAAAGGGAAATTTAATAATTTTATTATAAATTCACGTAAGCTACAGTTTTATCACTACCTTGTATTACACCACACCGCAACACATCACTGTGCCTAGAACTGAGTTGCCATTTCACAATTTGGTAATGATGTGAGTGAGAAGTCTAATTGAACTCTATGACGCTGTACGGTCATATAAGACCGGCATCTATGGCTTAAAATGTATTTCGAAACATCCGTGGCACCACCGGGATTGGAACCCGAAATCTTTGGCACCGAGCACCATTGCGCTGGGCAGTCGGCCATCAGGCCCACAGTTTCATCACCGTACCTTTCGAGAATTTTGGACCTTTTAATAATTAAAATATTTTTTTTTATTGATACATATTTTTGACTATACCAAAAACGCCGCTCATGAACTTTTATAAAATATAATCATGTGTTTGTTATATAAAATGATTGTGTTACTGAAAATCTCTTGATTATTTAATATTGATCTAGGTTATATAAAATATACAGTCACACGATTTTTAGAATTTTCTTAATTAAGCACTTTTTAAAAATTTAAACAACTACCTTAAAATTCAGCAATATGTGGATGGCCCTCGATACTTCTTAACACAACAATCGATTCAAGCCTTTCTGGAAGTTCTGCAACACATGTTCCCTATTGTCGCAATTTGTGCTGGATTTAATTGGATTTAGGATGCATTAGAAACACCCCCGGATTAAAAGCAGGAGCCCCAGATAAGAAAACTTTACTCCATCCCTCCCCCTTCCTTATGCGGGAATGATCAGGGCACGAGCAAAGGGGTGGGTTAATATTTTTGGAGAACCAATTAAACAAGACGCTGTTTTAAAGCACTCTCGTAGAAAAGTCGGGTGGGGGGTTCGAACAAGAGCTTAAATGTAATGACACTGTAGATTATAGAAAGCGAGACTTTAAGTCTTAAGTTTGAATGCAATTAGAGTAAGGCTCTTGTAAAATAAGAGTGAGTAATAATTATTACAATAGCAAATTAGGGCTCTTCATTTCTCTATGTGTTTTTTGTTATCTCATTCTTAGAGCATAATTTAAAGTAGCTTGTTAACGTTTTACTCGGTTCGGGTATTCATTTGCAGAAATTGAGATTAAAGCGTGTCTGGAACAAGTAGAAGCTACCATTACCCAGTGCGTTTAGGATACAGCAAGCTACCTCTCTGAGTTTCGCTTATAATGATCACCAAGTATAAGTAGTACGTTAAATTTTGTGTATTTGTTTCCTCAGCTTATATAAAAGAAATAAAATTATTTAATAATTTCTTTATATTCTCAATAAAAGTAAAAGCTTTGATTAGATAAAAAAAAATTTTGCAGTTTTCGGCTAGAAATACTTAAATTAATATTTTGAGATTTACAAACATTCCCAAGGCCTGGATGGCTGTTTGTCTAACGCTCTAGGCTCAGTGCCAAGGTTTCATTTTCGAGTGCCGGCGGTGCCATGAATACATGTAGTAGATCTGAATCTACTTTATACCAGGTCTAATATGATCGTTGTTCCCGTTCTAATATGATCGTAGAACATTGTCTTGGAGTTAAGTCAGTTTTTAGCTGTTCTTGATTCCTCGCTAACGTGAAGCTGCATATTGCCCTAAGGCATGTAGACCTGGTTTAGGTTTTCCTGCACTAGGGGGTTAGTCATAACAATACAATCATTCCCAAAATAACAAGTAGTTAGATAAAATAAAAAGGAAAATACTTGAGATAAATATCAATAAAAATTATTTTACCCTACTGTCCACTATTTTTAAGGAGTTTTTTAACGTTAAAGATATCAAGTTACATACAAAAAATATTTAAAGTCAATTCCTATTTTTTTCACTATATTGCAGAAAGTCCTTCATAAATAATTTTCATTCCGTTTTTTAAGTTTATCTGGCGCCATTTATTGGTAGATACATGCAACTTAAATCTAAAAAAATTAAAATTAATTAATTAAATTTAATTACTAAATTAACATTTGAAAAAATTGTTTTAACATCAAGAGTCATCCACTACAAGTTCAAAAAAATGCATTTGAACTTGAGGGAACGAATAAAAAGCATTTTATGAGCGTTTGAAAATTTGAACAAGATATCTATTGGGAGAGTGTGAGCTAATAGAAGGAATTGAAAAAAAAAGTTCATCATATGCTTAAAATTAGACTTGTATAAACATCAATAAATCAGTATACTGCATCTAAATCACTTTCTTTCTAAAGCAAATAGATATTTCTCTTTCGGAAAAAAAAAAAATAATCTTAAGCGTATACCCACATTTTTTTTAAATATCATTTTACTTTATTTGCGGTAAAATTCTTAATGAATCGTATAACGCAAGAGACGAAAAATATGAATAAATATGTATGTGTTTGTTATAATTACTCAATTATAAATGCAATTATTATAATGTAATGAAATAACATGCGCTCGGTATGGAGATATCCTTAATAAATTATTTTTAAAAAATGCATGACATAATAATTAAATCTTTTTTTCATTTCTATTGTGTATATATTGATTTTCGAAAGCCGAGAAATTTAACTGAAGCTATTCTCCACGAACTAACGATGCATATCGAAATCAGATTCAATATCGCCAAAATGGCCCCAATAGATTTCTACAGCACATCTCAATTTTTGGAATTTTTCTTTGAAAAATTCAAAATTTTAATTGTATTACAAATTTAAATATTTACTAGAAAACTTTAATAAATAATATTTAACCTTTCTCCATCTGTATGTTAATCGCGTTATCTAAAAATGTTTTTTTTTGTTTACATAAGTTTATTTATTCAACATAATATATAATGCGATAATTTTTTTAAATAATTTGAGGTCATAATCTAATCATAGCACTTTTTAAAGTTGAAGGAAAATAGATTAATCATCATTAATCACCTTAAAAATACATTACCGTATATATCGAGATACAAATTACTCTACATGTAGTTCAAAAATTGTTCTGTGTGTTGTCTATGTAAAATTTGTGATTAATGATGTTGGAAATTAAATTTTTGTTGTTGATTTTGCAGAAATAAAGTAGAAAGTTTTCTTGTATATATTTCAATATATATTTGAAAAATTATACATATATATTGACAGTATTTACTATGTTTTAATAAAAACTCTCTATTTGATACCGAATGTTATAAAGCAGTATTATTAATCCTTCGAATGCTAGATAATTTGGGACATGTTTTTAAACAACAACGCGTAAAAATTATAGCATCCTTCTCACATTTAACGCAATTATTAAGACAACTTTTTTTGTATAAAATGTTTTTCTTAATTTTAAAATTATTATTTATTTATTTCGTAGAAATTCTTAAAATCATTTAAACCATTTAAAAAAAATAGTTTACAAGTTTTCTTTTCTTCATTTTTTTTTTTTTTTTTATATTATAAAACAGGGCTTCAAATTTTGAAAAATTTTTTTCTCCTGTTTCTGATATTTTGAAATTTTGATTATTAGAAGATTTCCAAATAGGATAGAATAAAATGACCCTTTACCATCCACATCTTTGCAATTTAATAAACAGAAATCATTTACATCTCTTAAATGGTACCTGAAACAATTGAACCTTTTAGAACTATAAAATAAAACAAAAAAAAAATGATCAAAACTCAAAGATACGTAAAAACCTATTTTGATACATTTTAACTCAAGGAACCCATTGATTGCACCCATCCGTTAAATGAATAAATTTCTGGCACTCAATTGACTGGAAATATCCAACTGTAATTTCCACCTCAGAGCAAGCCTTCTTGAAAGTAAATGAATAGTAAGAAATACAAAAACCAGTACAGTCTGGACCAGCCATGGGAGCCAGTAACTGCTTTCCCGCGGCTTAACTGCCTGGTCAATGGCTGGGAAAAGGGGCACACCTTAAGGGCTCATTATACCTTTTGGAAAATGGCCTAGAAGCCTTTTGGGGTAAGTGGGTGGTTATAATGGGCCTCGAAGCTCTTAAGGGAAGAATGAAGCAGGAGGGTGTCATTACTTTTTTTTTTCTTTCTAGTAATTCTCTACGTGCCCATTCTGAGGTGAGTAAATGATTTTAAAAGTGTTATGGATTAATCCAAAGAATATGGCCAATAAAAGGTGAGAAAATGCAGTAAATTTCAATGCATATTTTTTTGTTGTACAGTATATTCTTAATATCCTTGAATTGATTTATGTATTGTTTATAGTTTCATTGTAACTTATCTTTTACATACTACGTTACTTCGTTTTATGTTCTCCCTGACACAATGAATCTCCATGGATCACTATCACCATTTCCATGTTTATAATCAATGACACCTTAATTTCCTTCACTCATCTCAAAATATGAGCAAATTAATTTAAGGTGTCAGGGGAATGGGAGAAAATTATAATAAATTTCAAAATAGATGTTTTTGCTGTATACTATTACTTTTGCTTTAATTTGTATTATATTTTATATTGCCATTGTAACTTTTTATCTTTAGCTCTGCATACTTTAAGAGAAGGGGGTTATAATGGGCTTCGGAGCTCTTAAGGGAAGAATGAAGCAAGAGGGTGTCATTACTTTTTTTTTTTTTTCTTTCTAGTAATTCTCAACGTGCCCATTCTGAGGTGAATAAATGATTTTAAAAGTGTTATGGATTAATCCAAGGAATGCCTCTAATAAAAGGTGAGAACATTTACTTAAATTCCAATGCATATATTTTTTTTTTTGTACATTCTTAATCTCCTTGAATTGAATTCTATATTGTTTATAGTTTCATTGTAACGTATCTTTTATATACTATTTTACTTATGTTCTCCATGACGCCATGGAACTCCATCATCATCTCCATCTCTATCACCATCTCCATGTTTATAAACCATGGCACCTTAAACTCCTTTGCTCATCTCAGAATATGAGAAAAGTATTTTAAGGTGACATGTCAACCCTAGTACACATTTAGGGGAAATTCTATAAAGTTTTACCTTGAAGTCTTACGGAGAACTGCATGGCTACTAGTACTAGTACTAGCTGGATTCCGCCTTATTCGGCTCCACGGATAGGGTGATATGTAATAAGTACAACACCCCATTGCCTTTGGCTGCCCTCGACTGGGCTTGTTGTACTCCAAGGCATCAACGTTCACGCTATGGAACGTGTTCGAGAACACCCGCGGAGATGTATGGATCTCTTCGCCGTCTTAAGTGACGTTTCCAGGGGGCACCATGAGGAGGTGGATCCAAATTCGCCCCCCACACTTAGGGAAAGTGAGAAAAGTGAATTAAATTTCAAAATAGATATTTTTGTTACATACTATTATTTTTCCTTTAATTTGTATTGTATTTTATATTGTCATTTTTTTATATTTTTTATTGTCATTTTTTTTATATTTTTTTATTGTCATATTTTATATTTTTTGTCATATTTTATATTTTTATATTTTTTATATTTAACTCTTCATATTTTATTGCATTGTCTTATAAGCCCATTCTGAGATAAGCAAATTATTTTAGGGCATGGATAGACAACATCGGCACGCGTGTGCCACTGTGTGGCACAGTTGAATTTTAAGGAGCACGAAAGGATTTATTGTAAACAAAATTGAAAAATTAATAATGTCGTATTCAGGAACATTGTCAAAATCAGTTAAAAGTCTATTCATGAGCTACTAAATACAACAGCTCCAGAAATTGCGTCGGTGGACACCAGTTCAACGATTCAGTTAGAAAGCGTGGGCGTGGAATGAGCCCAATGATTTGAGTTGTCATGCTTTGACACCGTTGTGTCTTCCTATGGTGGTTCGTTCTGCAGTAAAAAAGAGTGCTACACTCTGATTGCCTGACTCAGTTGATTTTAAACTGCCGAGCAAATCGCTAAGTTTTTTTAACTGATTTTAGATTTTGGCGTCGAGAATAGTTGTTTTAAAAATGTTATTTTCACTTTGTCAATCAGTAAACCTTCGATATCGAAAGGAATAAATGAATAGGATATTGCAATTCAGGATTTCAAAGCTGCCTTGGAAGAATAATTTTTGCTAACTCATCAATATACTTCCAAGTATATTTGTTTGATATGTGGAATTTTTGTACTAGTGCAGAAAAAAAAAATTTAACCTGAGCCGACATTTCAAACAACTGCATAGTGATTTCAACAGCAAATATCCTATAGGATCACACTTTAGTCGACCAATAAGAGAAATGATGAAATGGAAACTTGGTGAAGAAAAGTGATAATAAAAAATAGATTTTAATACTTGCTCAAAATATCGGTAATATAAACATCAAAAATGTAGTTGATAAAATAACTTTGTCTTCAAATACCATCTTGCTTCGTATATATAACATGGTCGCGGATTTTGGCTCAAAATTGTCTCTGGACTACAATATCGCAAATATTTTTCATGAACTTTGTAAGAAGGTGTGACTTCACAGACACTTGCCAGTTAAGCACATTTGCACTTTACACGAAAAAAATTTTGATATTGTGGAAGAACTTGCGCCAACTAGTTTAACTGCAGGTGGATACATGTTTTTAGAAATTAGAAACGTAATTGAAGTTAACAGTGGACAAAAATTAGATAGTATTTGCTCAGGTGGAGTGCCTTTCCTGGTTGGCAGGATAAAAGATTTTGTTATATTGCTCGAAAATTATTTGGTAAAATGTTTTTAAGTATTATTGTATTATTCATCAAGAAGCTCTATGCTCCCAGGACTTAAATCTGTCTTCTTTTATTGATCCTGTTGTGCGCTGTATCAATAAAATACGAGCTCGAGCTCTGAATCGACGACGATTTTGAGAGCTTTTCCTGGAGGAAGCGAAAGAGGATGGCGAGTTACTCCTTCATTGTCTTCATTGCTGCAAAGGAAGTGCACTAGCGAGATTTTGGAACTTGAAAGAGTCCATTTTAAAATTTCTGGAAGAAAACAAAGGATTACCCAGGAAGAGCTTGTTACTCACGAATGAAGATTAGTTATAGGATTTTGATTTTCTCACCGTTATTATGGACCAATTAAATAATTTAAATTTAAGATTGCACTTAAAAGATTTTATTCTTCCTACTCTTTTTGATCATATATCTTTTTGTGAGCGAATTTTTGCGAGAATTTTTGATTTTAGAGAATAAGATATCACAATTTACATTTATGCAGGAACTACCAAAATCAGTAATACTCCAAATAATGGTAGATTTAAACATTTAACATCTATTTTGCATTATTCATTCAGTTTTAAAGAATTTAGGTTTAAAGAATTTGAAAATGATAAAAAAATGCTGATCTTTTCACAAATTCTTTTTCAGTTTCTCTGCAAGATGTTAATTGTTACCCATATGAAATCCAAATCGAAATTATTGCCCTGCAGCACCGTATTACTCTGAAAAGCAAATATAAGGAACTTCTTTCATCACTGGAAGTACTCCAAATTATACTGAATTTTGGAAATTTGTACCAACAAGAATTTTTCCAAATTAGAATTTGGCTGTCAGTTTTTTTTAGGTTTCGATCAGCATATGTTTGTGAACAATGTTTGTTTATTTACAAACGTATGTTCATTATGCATGTTGACACTATCATGAACATATTAAAATCAAAATATCATTTAAAGTTAACTGATATGCACCTAAAACATCTAATTTTGTTAGCATCTTCAAGAACTAATCCTAATACAGATGACTTGGTATAAAGAGCTATAAATTCAAAAGTCATATTATTAAAGTACTGATTGCTTCATAATTATTTAGAATTAAAAGTTTCAAGTTATTCATTTTTTATTTTATACATAACCTAAATGACTGAAATTTTCGAAAAGTTTATTAACAATAACAACAATAATTACTTTTATTTAATGTAATATCATTTTTAAATCTTTACTATTCATACTTATTTAAAAAATGTTCTATTTGCATAAAAATTCTATTAACACCCCATAAATAACATTTTTTCACCATATTTTTATTATGTTGGAAAAGTTGGAAGTGGCATGCATAATATTTTTCAATCAAATAGTTGTATTCTTCTCAAAAAGATTGCCCACCCTTGTTTTAGGGTGTCATGGATTACCCTTAGAATGTAACAAATATAAGGTGAGAAATGTTATATTATTAATTATATAATTTCAATGTATATAATTTGTTATACTGTTATATGATGATAATTTCCTTGCATTGATTTGCTCCATTGTATAATAATTTCTTCATGCAATAGATTTCTTTTAAATTTGACACAATTGAGTCACTTATTTGCCCATACTGAGATGAGTAAATGATTTTAAAGATATTAGAAAAACCCTTAGGAAATAATTGAATTAAAGTTCAATGTGTTTAATATTTATTGTACTGTTGCATATTGATAAACTCTTTACATTCATTTCTTCCATTGTCTATTATTTCATTGAGTATTGTCTTACTTCTGAATATGGATTAATCTTGAAAATAGCCTAGTGAAATCTAAAATAATTTAAAAAATTTTAATGTATACAGTTTTGATGTAGAATCATCCTTTTCATTGATTTATTTTATTGTTTATAATTTCATTGTGTATTGTATTATTTTGTCATTGCCACGCAGAGATTTTAAAATTTATTCATAATTTTTGATTATTGTGTTTCTAGTTTACCCATACAAGAACTAGAATTCTTCGATTATTTCTCCCACAGGTTAAATAAATATTAATTCGGTAAAATATCTAATTCATAAGTTTATATTCTAGAAATTTATTTAATATCATCATATATAAGCAAAATGTTTTCTTCTGTAATGAAAGAAGAACTTTGGTGGACCGTTTCAGTATAAAAAAACATGTTTCATTTAATTGTATTTATTAAGTGATAGACGATATGTTTGGCAATGGTGTAATAACCTTAAAACACTAAATGAAAATAAATGTTATTTCGATACCTTAAAATATCTGGTAATGAAATACAATTGGATAACTCATGATTGTTTCTTCAAGGCATTTAATAGCAGGATTTTTGTATTAAATTTTGGTTTGGGTTACAAAACCAGTTTATTCAATTTTTTTCAAAATTAATATCCCAATAAACATTTATTTACTATTCAATCAAATATATTATTCTTAAAAATAATACTATATTAAAATAAAATTCGTTAATTTTATTAATAATTAATTTTAATTTATTAATTATTTTGTTAATCATTCATAAACTTACGATAAAAATATATTTATTAGGAAAAATATTAAATGTGATGTAAGCAAATGTTTTATTAGTGCTATATTCAAAAAACCTTTTTCTATATTTTTATTTTATTTTTATTTTTTTTTATTTATTTATTGCAATATAATGATAATACATTTTCTATAAAGTATCGCTATTTTCTGAACATGTGGTAAATAAACTGTGAATTGCAAATCAGATACAATCAAACTAGACAAAGATGAATGGGTAACTTTGTTGGGTGTTATACCTTAAACAAATAAGATAAATCTCATATTCCTATCAGAATAAAAATTAAAAATAGAGAAAAAATCTGTGAAGACTGAAATGTGAAAAAAATTGTCAAAATATTAAACTACATATGTATATTAATTTCATATTATTAAGGGACAAAATTGGCTCTCTTACAAATTAAATTCGATAAACAATTTAAAATATATAACATTGATTATTTATCTAAAGACATTAATTTTCTTACTTAATTTTTTATCAAAATATTTATAATCTTTTTTCTATTTCTATAGAAAATCATGTCCATTATTAATTTATAAATAAAGTCAATCATTAAATTTAACACAAAAATTAAATTAAATAATAATAGATAAATTTTTTATAAACGTAAAATTAATTTCATTCATTACTTATTAATATGATTAAAAATTAATTATTAATACTTACTAATGTGATTAAAACTTAATTATTAATACTTTTTACTATGATTAAAATAAAATTAAAAATTAAAAAAAATTATCGTATTAACAATTAGTTTTAATTAGAATAAAAAATTAAATAAATCTCTTTACATTTGAAATACTGACAAAACTTTCAAAAAGAAATGAAAGGTAATGTTTTTTATTATTAATCTTTGTGGTAATTTTTAAGAGCAACAGCGTAAAATACCTGGAAGGAGAATTTAATTACTTTGTAAAATACATCGAGGCATTTTGAGTTCTATTTAAACTCCTTAATTAAAATGCTAAAAAACAATGTTATTTTAACATTTAAGTGCATATCTTTTAATTCCATAGCCTAATGCTACGTTTTAATCAAAATACTTATCGAATAAACCATTAAACCTTTAACATTTCTTATAATTGAAATTTTTAATTTTTAATATTCGAAATCAATTCTGGATTCATTAAATTCGGATTCTTTTTTGGACAATTGAAAGCAATTATTTTCTTAAAGGAATTTTTAAATAGAATTTAAAATGAGAGAATTATAATTTTTTTTTTTACTAACAAGGAACTAATATTTTTCTATATTATGCTATTAAAACATAGAAATAAAAATTGTTTAAAATACATTAGTTCTATTCCTATCGTTACAATCTTCCAATGCCATAATGAAATTCTACAATTAAGTGTAAAGAATTGTAATGCTAAGCATTTTTGCAATCAGTTTTTAATATTTATAAACAATATTATTTGAACATATAAATACATATATTTTCATTCCATATCCTAATGCTACGTTTTAGTGAAAATACTTATAGAATAAATCATTAAACCTTTAATCTGTCTAATAATTTAAATTTAGTAAAGGAATGTACCTTTGAGGTTTTGAGGTTTTCAGTTACTGTATTAAATAAATAAAACATGATATATATATATATATATCAAAGAGATATACATAGATATATGTATGCATATCTATCCATCTATCTGTCTATATACACTCATGTCCATAAATTAAGGATAATTCAGAATCACACAGAAATTGAACTCTAAAATAAAAATTTCACCTGTAGAATTATCACACACATCTTGAAGAAGAATATGCAAATTACAGGAAACCACCAGATGGCTCGGATAGTACGTCACAATGACGAGAGTGTAAGAGAGGGGTATATAAGGAATGGTGGCAAAGAAGTAAAATTGTTCACAAGCGCTTTAAAAGCCTTTCAGTGCAATAACCGTATAGTTATGGCACAAAGGAAGCATTTGGATGATTTTTTACGTGGTCGAATTATCGGACGACTGGAATGTGGACGTACCCAGCTGGAAGTATCCGAGGAATTTGGAATCGCCCAGAGTGTCATCTCCAGGCTTTGGCAACGATTCCAAGATGATGGTAATGTGAATAGATGTTACAGCACAGGTCACCCCCAAGTTACAACGCCAAATGAGGACCGGTATTTAGCAGTTACTGCCAACAGAAACAGACGGAGCACAGCATCAGACCTGTCTCGTCAGCTCTCTTCAGCTACCGGTACGACAGTTTCAATTCAGACCGTGTACAGACGCTTAGGGCACATTGGTCTATATGCTCGTAGGCCTGTCAGATGAGTTCCACTTACCGCAACTCACTGTCGCCTGCGATTAACCTGGAGTAGAGAGCATGCATTGTGGACACCGCAACAGTGGTTTTGTGTGATGTTTTCCGACGAGTCCAGGTTTAGTTTGCAGTCTGATTCTCGCCGGACTTTCATATGGAGAGCGCCAGGTACCCGTTACCACCAAGAGAATACCATTGAACGACACCGTTACGGTGGTGCAGGATAGCTCGTTTGGGGAGGAATTATTCTTGGTTCCAGAACTGACCTGCATGTTCAGAGTGTAACGATGACAGGCCACATCTATCAGGATGTCATTCTGAACAACATGTACGTTTGTTTCGGGGCGCCATGGGTGCTGAATTTCTGTTTATGGATGACAACGCCCGTCCTCAACGTGCAAACATTGTAGACGAATGCCTTCAATTGGAGGATATCACCCGTATGGATTGGCCAGCATACTCACCGGACTTGAATCCAATAGAGCATGTGTGGGATATGCTTGGCCGACGAATTGCAGCCCGTCAACCCCCTCTCATCTGTCAACCGGTACTTCGGAGGGTATTGCTTGATGAGTGGTGTAATATTCCCCAAGATCAGATTGATAGTTTGATATTCAGCCTGCCTAGGCGTTGTAAGGCATGTACTCCATCGTCCGGGGACATACTCCATATTAACCATCATACTAACCATGTTATACTGTTTTTTGTAAATAGTGTTCTTTTTGAAATTTGCCCCAGGGAGTAAAAATCGCAATTTTTATTAATTATGTCAAACATATAGCATCTTTTTTGCTCTTTACCTTTTGTTTAATAAATGGACTTTACAAATAAGTCAAATTTGTTTTTGCTTCTGTCTCTTTCTTTGCCTGAACTTCATTATCCTTAATTTATGGACATGAGTGTAGATAGATAAATATTTTAACCAGCTAGCATATCTTAAAAATATATATACTGCTAAGGTGCGTGTCCATATGCTGCCGATTAAAATATGACTTGTTACAGTTCTCCCATAGGAAGAGTTGTAGCTTTTGTTCCCAGGAGAGAAGAATGTATATTTTTTTACAAATACATGATAACAGCTTATCACTCAAAATTGACAACAGATAAGCAGTGTTGTGGATAGTTATATTACATGAAATTAGTGTTTCATTCTAATGAGAACAACCTGTAACTCATATCTGACAGCAGATAATCAGCATCATGGATAATAAGACCTCTTGAAATTAACGATTATCTGTATGACCTTCCCAGATCGAAACAATTGCAGATGGTATATGGGCTACGGCATGAATTGATGCATCGTGATTGCTCATAGACTATATGCTGAGGAAGTGTCCTAATGAGAACTGAGAGAAATTGACTTGAGAAAAACGAAAATTAAGAGAGAAACAGAAGCCTTTGACGAATTTTCTTAAATTGAGGTTTTTGGAGAAGAAAGATGAGAGTTTTGCGACAAGTCGACAATAATAATTGTTTTTCTTGTTGTTGTTTTTGCTGACGGGACTAAATAGGCCGGAGTTTTCGCCTGCTTTCACTTGTGATTTCGGCGTGTGAATGCTAAGGCCTGCCTCAGAGCAAGTGTTTGGAGATTCGACGTAGACTCGTGAACTCTGTAAATCTCCATCCTTGGAGAGAACTGCACTAATGTATCTAATTTATATCTTTATTTTTCTTTTCTGTGTAAATAGAGTTCTGTATATATATATAATGTTTCAAAAATAAAAACTAAAGTGTTTCCGTGAACCTGAGTGTGGTCCTCTTCTTGAAACCGTTATAGATCTAGTGTATGCTGAGAAATTACAGATTCCAATTTGCTTTTTATTATTATATTTTAATATAATTAGCGTTACACTTGACACACACAACTCATCTAGATCTATAATAATTTATTTATAACATAGTTTCCAAATCAATTTATACTCATTCGAAATGAAGCCTTGTCTCAGCCAATTGCAATTCCAGTCTGATGCATTGCCCCATCAGGTAAGTAATATATGCATTATGGCTTCATTCTTGCAGGGATTATAAGTACCCGTGGAAAAAGTTGCCACACTATATAAAACAAGATTATTTAAACTGTATGATAACTCTTAAACATTGCTGTGCAATTTTACAGAATTTGACAGAGGGATATAAAATTTAAGACTATAGAAAGACATTTTTTTTTTTTTCAAAGTAGTTATTTAACCACTAGTGATTAAGGAAACACTTTGGTGGTGGTTTCAAAGTGTTTTTCTTTTTTCATTTAGTTCTTTTTTTTCAAGTTTTTTCTTTTTAATAACCATTTTTATTAACTAAATTTATAATACAAAAATAGCATATAGAACATTATAGATGAATAAACAAATTTATATGTCTCAGTTTAAATAATCTCCTTTGATGTCTTTAAAATAAATAAACATCCTTTTTAAACAGAATTGTATAATAAGAAAGCTGGTATCATATAAATCAAATAATCCCAGCCATAATTGATTATGTTTAAAAGCAAACAAAATATTTAACGCCAGCAAAAATATATTTTTACGCCAGCAAAAATATATTTTACGCCTCAATCAATCTGATGCATTTCACCATCAGATAGGGAAAATACGTGTTATGAACGTTATACAAGCTGGTATCATTATATAATACTACATAAGACAACATTATTTCTGTATGATAAGAAATTGTATTTTTTTCACGAGTATTTCTTAAATAATACTTTTTTTGCAAACTAAACCCATAATACAAAAATAGCATATAGAACATTATATATGAATTTACATATATTTTAACTGTCACAATCGTTTAAATAGAATTCCCTATTAAGAAAGCTGGCATCATAAATCTGGTATCTTATAGCTGATATCTTTTACATATATTTTAACTGTGTTTAAATATTTTATTTACTTTTATATCGGTATCATTTTTATCCACTGTCTCACCTTAAAAATGAAACATAATTCTTCTTTAAATAGTATTCCCCATAATAAGAAAACTGTTATCACATAAATCAATTTTATATGATCACACCCACTTGCATACGGGTATGGTTAAAAGCAAACAAAAATCCTTCCAGAACGCATTTACGCAACACATGATCCTTTCTCTACTTTTTTCGTGCGTTAAAAATACATTCGCTCTACTGATGGCAACATGTGAACCCATATGCGCCTTATCTGCAGAGTATTAAGTCACATCTATCATTGCTTATTAATGTGACCGAAGGTTATTTCAGCAAAGAAAAGCGAATGTGTCTTTGATCTGAAGAAACACACTTATGGAAATATCTGAGAGGTAATCCTATAAGGCGTATGTTGTTTCTCTTGCGAAAGTCAATATTAATACCGTGTAGTTTGGTGAACAAGATCCTTTGATGAATCAGCAGACTCCTGATGCATTTAGGTCCCTCCTGCTAATGTATTTAAGTTGATATCTCAACCTTAATGCGATAACCGTTTTTAGTCTGGTGGTTCATGTTTTATAGTTATGGAAAATTTATCATGATGTTATGATTTATTTTGTACATGTTTGCTATTTTTGGGACAACTGAAACACAACAAAAAAAAAAAAAATATATATATTTGTTGTATTTTTAACATTAACAAAAGTACACTTTTCAATATTACATTTTTAGGATGCATCTTTTAATGATATTTAAAGCAGAAATAATAATAAAAACGTTATAAAATAAAATAACAATGTATGTCTGTTTTTATTTTTATGATGTATTCAAAGATATATTTAAAAAATGTATTTAAATTGATATATGAACCTTAATAATATTACCATTTTTAGAGATTTAAAAATTTCTGGAGATGTTTCCTTGAAGAAAATAAAATTTTATGCAATATGATGTATCATGAAAAATATTTAGATATTTGTATATCTCTAAAAAATTATTATACTTATATTATTCTTCACGTATTTTGATTTTCTTACCACAATTGAAACAGAAGTATCAGAAAATTGCTTAATTTCTATATACTCGGAAAATCACGCTAATAGAATACATTTTTATAAATTATTCAAAGGTGTTTTTGATATTCTATAACATCATGAGGTTATAAAATCTTTATGCTTTTTAACCTTAAATACATTTACAGTCACCAGTAAAGCATAGTTTTTCTATAAAAATAAAGAAGAAAAAAAATATCTGAATACCAGAAAAATTGGTACTATGGGAATGGATACTATGGCAAGCATATCATGGATGGGGAAATATATCTTAAAATGTCCATATGCTGCATGGTTGGCACTATTCTATGAGGTCAGGTGTTAACAAGAAGTAATAGGACTCCTTGTCTCACAAGTAATGTTTACTTAAAGCCCAATTTGTTATATATACTTTTGCTACATCGACTTGCATTTACCAATTACTGTATTAAAATAATATGTAATAAATAACACAAGCAACAATCACCATACAGTAAACTACACTCCTTTTTTTTGTTGCAAAGATGCTATTGCATTCCTGGAAAAAATCAGGAAATAGTTTACAGAGACATAATTTTGACTTAGTTTATTCAAGAAGGTAGATATCTTTAAATTCATCAAGATTTGTTGTTCGAGATTTAAGAGGTACAAATGTCTAACAGGCCATCTTCTTTAACATATAAGATTCTTAACTATAGACCTATTAAAAATGGAACTAGGAGAAGGCCCTAGTTGAGGTGGATCGATTGTGTGAATGAGGAATTTAAAATTTTAGGCGTTACTAACTGTAGAACAATCATCAGGCTGAGATAGGAATGAAAGAAAGTTCTGAGGAAGAACTTGGCATATCAGGGGCCATCGTGTCAATCGAAAAGAAGAATAGGATATTTCACTCACATTAGTATTGTTGTTGAATACCCACTTCGTCTCTGTCACATTGTTATAGTAACATTTGTTAATCTCTATTTCATAAGGGAGCAAGTTTTAGCAAACTGCACTTCCAAGCATCGTTCTCTACATTGATTAGTAAGTTCGTGACATACTTATTTAAAAGGAATTTTTTTTTTATCTATTGGCAAAACAGAATTGAAGCAATCGAAAGTTTTACAGTCAGCTTTTGGCGTTTTTGCGACCAGTTTGTAGTGAATCTGATTTTTATAAAATCCTTTCGCATGATTAGAATAAATTTTTGGCATAGAGTTCATTGAATAGCCTCAAATATACTGATACTTGATTTCTCATGTTGTTTACTGAGTGTTTTATTAGTGATTTGTTTTATAGCTGTTGAAGTTGTAAATGATTGCTTGACACTGTCTAGCGGATTTTCTTAATCGACAGATTAATTTCTTAATTGATAATCTCTTATAAGTATTGTTAAACATTTAATAATCGGTGAATGAATCACATGCGTGTGTCATTCTTGCATGCATAAAATTAATAAAAATTAATCTCATTATTAGCTGTCTTCTGCATCTAACTGAAAGTTAATATCCTTTAACACTCATTCCGTAAGGATTTCAACAATTTCTTTGTTGAATATCTTTGAATTTTTGAAATAATATACATACAGGAATAAATTATGTGGCATATTTTTAGAATATATAAAATTACTCTTATTTTTTTTTATTTGGGAAGTCGTCTTATTCAATTAACTTCATACCGATTGTATTGCAGCATACAAATTAGCAATAAATTAACTTGTCTTTTTTCAGTGTAAATAAATTCAGTAAGTTAATAAAAATTTATTTACTTTTGATCTTGTTTAATTAATTAAGAGATAAAATAAATACTAAATAATTTTAACAGGGTAAAATTAATTAGATATAAGAAAGTCAGTTTAACATTTTAGATATTGTTTCTTGCTAACTAATGGCAGCCTTTTGGTTTTTACTTGGCGTTTGTATAAAGTAATAAATTGTTTACATAATGCTTCTATATCTTGGAATTTAAAGGTAGAGAGAGATAAATTAGAATTAAAAATTATTATTAGACGCGAAACAAAATTTTAGAGTTTCGTACTTAGAGTTTTTGTTCATTAGAGTATAATTCTTAGATGTAAAATAATATATTTCAAAATATTCTCAATTGGGAACAAATATTCTGTATGTTAACAGTCTAAGTATTAATCATAATTTGATTTAAGAGCTTCTTAGAATGCTTTTTAATAAAATTTTAATAAGTGTATTTCTAAATATGATAATAATAATAATTATATTGAACTTTATTTCTATATAAAAACTTCCTATTTGGTGTACATGCAATATTAATGCTTCTATATTTCCATAATATTCTAGAAGATTAATATTCAGAAATATGTTACTATTTATGATTTTAAAATTGCTGTCTAAATCATTTAAATATTGAATTTTTTTGGTAAATTAATAAAAAAATAAATTAAACTATCTTTAATTAAGTCGTCTAGTTAAACTACCTTTTATGAAACCTATTTAAGTTAAATTTAATAATTTCGAAATTAAACTGCATTTAGTGCAATTTTTTTTTTTAATTATAAATATTTTATTTTCTTGAAACCAATATCGATCTCATAAAAGCGAGATAATTGCTAATCACGTAGTATTCGGATATCTAAATTTAATTAAAAAAGCCTAATAAAAGTGATTTTACCTTATTATTAGTCAAGTTATATAAAATTAATTTAATTGGTTAAATAATCAATTTTCTTTATTAGCTGAATTATTATAAAACCAAATTTATTATTATTTATAAATGTAATTAAAATGTGTACTTTATTAAGTGAAGCTTTTAAAAATAAAAACATACACTACATATATTGATTTAATTAATCACTAAATAATGTTAACAATTTCTTTGTGGACATCAAATATCCATTCCATTAGATTACAATAATATTTCCCCAATCCAAAGACGAAAATAATTGTTTCCTTTTTAAGACTGCAAGTGATTTATTAGAAACTCGAATGTCTCGCTCAAAGATTTACGATTTCATACACAAAATTAATTTACCGATGAAAAATCTGACAAGCAAAAATTTCCGCACAAGACTCTTGTCGTTTTGATTAAACAATCTTTTCCCTTTCCCTCCAACACGAATCAACAAAACAAAATAAAGAAAATGGCGTCTTCCAGGAGGACTCTTTCATTTAACGACATTTTCTCTCACACCCCCGCACCGCTCGCGCTTTCAATAATCTTGAAAGATACGATATTTACTTTGGAAGCCGACCTCGATTAGGCGTCACGTACAGATCGTTACGTCAAATCAGTTCCGCTGCCGCTGTAACGGGAGATGAAGTTAATACAAACGGCAGCTGGATTCAATTAATTTCAAATTTAGAGAGATCAATCTTTGCGAGACAGAAAACTATCGATTCCCACTCGATCCTCTCTCACGCGGGAGGATTCTCGCCTTTTACGGATTTCTTCGATGCCAAGCCTCACTGCTGAACTTCAAAGCACAATAGACAATGGAAAGTTTATTGGGACATACATTTTTATTACATATCAAAACTCCATTTTTACTGTACATCTCATCCCCATACCCAAGAATTTCAGCTTCCTAACAGTTACAAAGGTAAAAGATAAAAAATATATATATATTAATAAAAGTTTTCAATTACAGAAATAATCATGAAATATAATGCACAGGAAAAATGGTATTTATTCTTACATAAGCCTGGTATGTATCCTAACATGTTAGAATACATACAATGTATACAAGGGTATGTATTCTAAAGTAAACACAATGTGTCGTGGTATGTATTCAAACATATACACAATATTTCCAATGGTAAGTATTCTAACATAAACACAATGTTTCCAATGGTTTGTATTCTAACATAAACACAATGTTTCCAATGGTATGCATTCTAACATAAACACAATGTTTCCAATGGTATGTATTCTAACATAAACACAATGTTACCAATGGTATATATTCTAACATAGTAAATACAATGTTTCTAATATAAGCCTGAGTATATATTCTAACATAAACGTTTAAATAATTTTATTCAATTAATAAATCAAGCTACCAAGCCTCAATACTGAATTTGAAAGTACAAAAAAAAATGGAAATCTGTTCTTTAACGAACAGAATTATTAGGGTCATATATTTCATCAAATAACAGAATACTACTTTTACTGTACACAAAATGTATGCAACACAGAAAGAATAAACAAGACTTTAAAACTTAATATGAAATAGTATCGCATGATATACAAAATATTATTACACATTTTAGTATACGGTGTATAAAATAAGTTACAAGCGTAGTTCCATATCATTTAAAATGTTGGGAATAGAAAAATCCTTTTTTATTACTGAATATTCGTTCTAGAAAAGTCTTATTTTGCTACGAATCTTAATATAGGCAAAACGGTGGCAGGTTATTGTTTATTCAACATAAGCATGAGTCAAACGAAAAGTAGGCAATACAGAAAGAATAAACAATTGTTATAAAATTAAGCAATAGCAAAATTTAAGGACAGATTTTAGTCGATGGAATATAAAATAAGCTCCCTATTTTGAAGGGGTGAAAAAAAATAATAAAAAAATTTCAATTACAAAATTACGTAAAAAAGTAGTAAAAAATCTTAATATAAAAAATAATAAGAATGATTGGACTTAATAATTAAAATAAACAAGACTCTAAAACTTAATATGAAAGAATACTACTTGATAAACAAATATTATGACAAATTTTAATATACGGAATATAAAATAAATTAAAAATGTATTTCCCTATCGTTTAAAAAGTTGGGAATAGAAATTTTTTTCTATTACAGAATATTCGTTGCAGAAATATCCTTTTCTACAAAAAATCTTTATATATGTAAATATATTGCACGTTATTTTCTATCCAACATAAGCATGAGTGAAAAAAAAGTATACAACACAGATATTATAAACAATGGTTATAAACGTAATATAAAAATGCAGAATGGCATGATATATAAAATATTATAACATATTTTCTTCCATGGAGTACAAAATATAACAATGCTATTTTTAAGTGAAATAAAGGAGAATAAAATTCAATTAATATTTCAGGGGTAATGTTTTATTGGGATAATTTATTCTTTTTATAAATTTATTAATTTGAGGATTCTCTAGTTGATACATAAATTGTATTTTAGGGTAAAAAAAAGTAATATTGTAAATATTGTATAAAGTAAAGTGCATTTTTTTAAAAAGATACATTTCCCAATAGTGCGGAAAATTTGTGAAACCTCTTCAGACACATTGGTTCATAATTTACGATTAATAAATAAATATATTCCTTTTCCACTTTGAGTTCACAATGTATGAAATTGACGAAAATTTTGCAAATTTTCACATTTCATTTGTATTCTAAATTTTTATATGTTATTTTTTTCTTCTTGGTAGTATAAAAAATATAAAAGATACATACATAAGCACAAAATTTTAGATTTATCAACAGATATTTTCTGGTTCAAGTTTGGGACCTGGGTCCAGATGACCGATTGTCCAGCGCTCTAGCCCTTGATGCTACAGGTTTCGGGTTCGAGTCCCGGCATGTCATGGAAGTTTGTAGTGGTTCAAAAATCCCGTAGGTCAAGCAAAATCCCGTAGGTCGCGATCAATTATGACAGTAGAACATCGGGCGTAGGGCTGACAACTCTACCCCGTAAAAAACGTCGGCGCTATGGAGCCAAATGAGACTTACATGTGCTCTATCGCAACAAAAGCTGCCCCCTCTCCTTCAACTATGAGCCCACACGGGTTCATGGGCTTGGTCTAGATGTCTACCAAAATGGTATAAGATATTCATATATAGCTGATAACATCATACTTACATCTCATGTTTACGACGATCCTATTACTTCAAAAATGAGAGCACGGAAATGATACATGATGCCCTTCGCAAAATTTCGTTATACTTACAATAATGTATTTAATAAAAGATGGCATTTATAACACATGCATCACACAATTGCAACAGGTTCTTTTAATAGTATTACACGTTTATCAAGCATTGTTTGCTGATGCAGCATTCCCTCAATTTTTCTGATTTGAAGTTTAATCTTCACCTTCTATCACCTTCAAAATACGTTTATTGCAAGTCTTGACAGCAATTATATTGAGCTTCAGACTTGAAGTTCCGCACAATATTTATTTTTTACCTTTCTTATCTTGTGCCTGTCTATAATGTATGATGTACACAGTCCAGTCACATTAATGTGACCACCTGCCAAAAGCCAGAATATACAATCTTGTATATTCTGGCTTTAAGTGGAGTGTGGTATTAAGTGGAATTCTTTATATACACTCCACTGCAATGTGCTGCCACCTGCCTTTTGTGATTGGTTAGTTCACGTTGACGTCGAAAGTAGGTGTTGGTCACATTCCTGTGACTGACTCTGTATGATCCCCATAAGTGCAGCTCTGTTGGACATCCTCATAATATTGTACACATTAACCAGCGCGTGAAGACAGATTGTTAATTACATACTTTTAAAATTATTTTCAGTTGTGATGATTAATCGGAAACAATTTTGATGATCATTGGCACCAGAAGTCATTTATATAATTTTCCAACTCTTATGTGCTAACGAGGAAAAAAAAAAAAAAGGAATCTGAGAAAAATTATTGAAGATTTACATAATTTTCGGCTAAATTTACAAATTTAAACCTTAAAGTGAAAGATTTTTATTGTTTATTGTAAAATTTTGTACTCATGCTTAGTTAACTTCGCTCTATTTTACAACCATTTTGTGCTAGCGAGAAATAATTTCACAAAATGAAAAAAAAAAAAAAAATAAAAACGCTCTGACCTACTGTATATTCTATTTCTTGTAAGAGATTAGGTAGTTGTATAATGAAATATTTTACCAATTTATGGCACAGAAGCAAAACACATTTAAACGGTTAAATTATTATAGAAATATTGGGAAGAGACCATAACCACTTGTAAATATAATTTTTTTCAAAAAAATATTTCAATGATTTTGAAATTTTTAGGACTTTGTGCTATGATTCCAGTTTTTTTGCCAATCCTACCAAATTCCAAATAGCACAGATAGGATAGCTCTCAAATAAAATACAAACCACGATGTAGGCAAGGCGTTAGTCTTACCATAGTATTAGCATTTGCAGAACATGCTTTTTCTCATGGAAAGAAATTTGGGACTTGTGTAATGTGTAAAATACAAATGTAAAAGTGTAAAGACAAAAAATATGAAAATTCAAAAATATAATTTCATGAATATTTTTTAAGGATTTGGACTCATTAAGATATTACCATTTTCATAACCATAAAATGTCTGGGAAAAGAGAAGATTAAATTAATTTTCATAATCATAACATAAATCTTTATAAAATGTTTTGAAAATCCAGACAATAATCTGTATATATTCTGAAATCAAACAACTCAAATAAAATACAGATCACGTGACTTGGTGTTGTCAAGAAGTTAGTTTTAGCAACGCACATTTCATACGAAATCGCGTGGCAAATCAGAGTTTATCTCAACTTTTTGATAAGAAATGGAGCTTTATCGTGATACTTGATAATAATCTGTTTTAAGTATTAACTTACACTTCTGCTTATTTTTCCCATTCATCTTTTATGGATGCTACTGAATACATTATGGAACAACAGGTTTTGACATGGCAATAAATAATAATTTCCCATCTGACTTATGCTTAACATCCAAACTTTTCTTTACAGCTTACAATCTAAACATGACGTATATCCATGATATTGTTTCTCAATTTTTGTAATTTAATTAATTTAGGAATTTTATTCATGTTTATTTTGATGGGTTTAAAAATTTTGAACCTAATACTATCTAAACATATACTAAATTGCTGTATATAATTCATTTTATTTTCACTTATGTTTTCACATACTTTTCACATAACCATAGATCATCCATTTATTTTCTTCTAACTTATTTCTTCCCATATAAAACCTGAAAATAAAATGCATAAACAATCTTAATATTGGCACTAAACGTGATTGGAATAGCTGCTCAAATTTATTTAAGATGTTTATTTCATCGATGTCTCCTACATTCCCATGATTTATTCTTATGGTTATTCCATTAATGTTGTGTAACATTTAAAAACGTTGCACAACATATGAAATAAACATCGGAAATATAAATTGTTAGGAAAGTTAAATAACAATGTGAATTTACTTCTTATAAAAAATAAATATTTAAAAATTAAAGTTTGACAAGACAGACAATGGCACAAAACCTTATTTGATGCAAGAAAATGATAAATGAAAACAAAATACAAAATACAATATTTCCAATATTGTTGAACTTAATTATTTATTCAATAAATAACCATAAGCTTATTATAAAGGTTAAGTACAACCTTTCAAATTTATTTGCCATAATGGAATGGGGCCTATTGCAGAATGGATATTGCCTAAAATAATATTTGACTATTACAGAGTGGAAATTATTTAAGGGTATTTGGCTGTTACATAATGATATTTCCTGAAAGAATATATGACTATTACAGAAGTGATACTACCTAAAAAGAATATTTGACTATTGCAGAATTGATATTACCTAAAATAATATCTGACTATTATAAGAATGGAATTTGTATACAAAATTTAAAATAAATCAGATCATCATTTTAAAAGTATATACATCCTCAAGTAGAAAAACTATTTGGTTGGATCGTGAAGGTTTTACTACTATAAAGTTTTGGAAGTATGGTTGTTTGTAGTATGAATATCACATTTTCTATATGATTATAAGTATTACTAATGGAAATGAAACACGACAACACACAGCATTTGACATATTCTAAAAAGGAAATCTTTTTTTCCAAACATTTTTTATTTTTACAATATTTTTGTATTTCATTTTACTTCAAGAAGGAAAATGATATTTGCAGGCGTTTTATAATTCCTATCCATGATTCATACTATTATTAATTAAAATCTCAACTCACAATTTTTAAATCTTATGTTTATTAACACTTTTTTAATAGCTTTTATGGTGTTATATTATTTCTACTGTGCTAGTTGCACGATAAATTAATAATTGGAAATTCTTTAACCATAAAATTCCTTTATTATTATTAAGTTATTATTCCTTTTGCCGTCATATATACAGACCTTACTGTTTTCATTTCGGTGTTGATTTTTACTGTTTTTTTTTTTTTTATAAGCACGGTTCTGTTATTTCTTTTTATATTTTTATTCATTTTTACAATAAATTTATTCCTTGCAAAAGTTTAAATTTGCTTATTTTTATTATTCTATTTATTGTTCTTGTTGTTTTTAGTTTCACTAACAATATCTTCTGACTCACATGTTTGCCGTGCGTGGCGCCCTGTGTCTAAGGAAAAAAGAGGGAATTGAGGACTTCCATCCTTAGCGAGATTCTCAGGAAGGAGCACATCACTAGAACATTCAGCACTGTCAACCGCAGGAAGTAGATAATTACTAGCTAACTGGTACATCTAGGAACATCCAAACATAGTTGCGATTATTTTGTAGCCAATGCACCTGTTCTATCAACTGTCAGATTGCTTGATTGGAATTTTTTTCTTTAAATGAATCTTGACATTTACTATGCAAAATTCTTTCAGAGAAATATCCTTTTAAAAAACAGTGTTTAATGAAATGGTGATGGGTGAACGACAGTGGGTTAATGAAGCCGCTTTAATTTCAAAACAGCACGGTTAGTTATCGGTGATCCATGAGACAGTTTTAGTTCAGAACAGCGCGATCAGTGGGTTAATGCGATTGTTTTAGGCTCAGAATATCAGGCAGTTAACAATGTGTTTATGATATCTATCTACTTTTTAGATTCAGAACAGCCGTACCAGCTCATAGGGTGTCAAGGAAATTGCTTTAAGTTCACAACAATGAGACCAGTTAAAAGTCGGTCGATGAGATTGTTTAGTCTCAGAACCGCACGACCAGCTATCAATGGTCCATGTAATTTACATTTTTTTTTTTTTAGGTTCAGAATATCACGACCAGTTATCAAACGATTTATGAGATCGCTTTAGGTTCAGAGCAGCCCTACCAGCTATCAGAGATCGCTTTAGGTTCATTCAAGTTAAGAATAACATGACAAGCTATCAGAGTGAGAGTGAGACCACTTTATACCCACAGCAGATCTGCCAGCTACATTTCATTCGAGGTAACTAAAAGATTTTACCTTGAAATATTCATTATTCATATATTTTTAGCTTTGTATCGTAAGCTAAAGTCAATTTTTAATAATGTTTTTCACTTTATGAATAATCCACCATAGGAAGATCAAATATATTTTCTTTCTGATATCATATGCCTACAGCTGTCAAATAAAGCTTTGTCTAAGTATTTGTAATTTAAAACACATATGTTGTATTAAATACACATGCTATACTAAATTACAAACCTGGTGAGTCGAATGAAGGTGGAATTAGGCGTCAAATTTAATTAAACTAGCTACCCTTTACATGAGGAAAACCGTCCAATACCTCTAGTGGTAAATTTAAGAGTTATCGTTTATATTTGTAACACTATATAAAATACGATTACAAATTCAGTTAATACTACTGTCCCCAAAAAGTAAGACCGATTATTTTTTTTTCAAAAACTCTTTTTATTTATTCTTCCAAATTTATTTCATTTTTAAGTAACTCAAACACTAATGAATATTTTGACGTGAAATTTCACACAGAAATCAGGAGCAGTGCCAGCAATATAATATTGAAAAGGAAATTGAAATTCCATAAGTCCCGGAATTTTAAATTAAAAATTGGTTTTACATTGGTCTTCTTCTGAACACAGTAGTAAATTTGCTTCTTAAAACTGAAATTTTGGAGTAAATAAACGATATTATTATAATAACTTAATAAAAAATGTGTGTGCGTTGTAATAGGAATAAACTATGAAAACATTTTATTTGTTTTTAATTTTTATTTTATATTATTATTTTCTTTATAATTATTTTTTATTTCGAATAAAATTTTATTTAAACTTAGAAATCTTTAAATGGAAACTTAAACTTGTTGTTGGAAAACTTAAAACAAATATTAGTTTTAAATGTGCCTTCCTTCTCCGAAAAATAAATTTATTTTTAGTCTCATATTTAAAATTTTTCGTTAAATATATCCAAGAACATCAATTCATAATTAATTGAACCAACCGTAGTATTTTAAAAACTAATAAGGTTCAAACACTTTAAGTTCACGGACAAAAATCTACAATCTTTTTATTAACAATTTAACTTCATTGTAGGAATTTCAGGTATCCTTTATTAAAGAAAACATTTTAAAATATATTAAAAACTTCTCTGAAACTTATGATCCTCCGCGCGACAGCAGTGAGCCTTCTTTATTTATAAGACAGACAGTATCAAATGACGCCATTGTTGTCTCTCGAGACAATACTTTGGAACCAACCTCTCTACTTTCGAACAACTTCCTACTAACAAATGTGTTGTATTTGTTGGCACTCACATGGATTTGGAGAGCTGCAGTCGAGACCACTCTAGACTCCTCACTAAAATATTAAAACTCATTGAATTGCGTAGATGTTTGTCTTGGAATGGAGTGTGTGGATTTGTTAGGTAACGGAGAAAACTGTGCTAAAGTCACGTAGCGATGCCTTGAGAAAGGGGGGACAAATTTAATAACACATCAAATAAGCATTAAAGTTTGAATGATACAGTGTTTTATTTTCATTATGGTTTGGAAAATATCTGCAGTCTACATTGTGGAACAACCCAAATGTTATTTCGTAAAATTATTCAAAATTGCTTGAAGGCGGTGGAGTAATTTCGCATGGTAGTTTCTCTGAGGAATTTGACTTATTAAATATGTACGGAAATCACACATCTTTATAGGATTTTGTCGCAGGATATATTATTCAGTTATCTGATTCTTAACCGTAATCTTGACAATATTTGTTCATTTTTCTGAGAGTTTTGAATTTGTAAAACCCAATTTCATATTAGACAAGAAATTATGAAGTGCAATTATTTATTTCGAAATAGCTATTTTGTTTGTTTATAAATAAATACAAGGTGATTATATTTAAAGTTTCATTTTCATATGAAAAAAAAAAAAAGAAAAGAAACACTCATCACAATGAGTTCAAATTAGAACTGAAGATACTTGAAGAAGGGGAGACGGTCAGGCATCCAAAAGCAGTTCCAAAGAGTGTTAATAGATAGCGCTGTAAGCGGCATAAAAAAGTGAATTTTGAATCGAAATTGCAACGAGTTTCACATGAATTGCTCATTAAACAAACTGTAGTGTTGAATGTGCTGGATTGTTTCGGTTTTTTGACGGAAAACGGAATTCCAAGCCATTCAACATTTTTGAGAATATTAGTGGGAAACCAATCCAAAAAACGGTAAGATCATACCAAATGCTACGGGAAATATCGGTGAAACTCTTTTGATGTAATGTCGTTGCACCATTATTCAACATCTTCAGATTAAATTTAAAATTGTGACCAATGTTTCTTTTTTTTTTTTCAGTATTTTAAAATCGGGAATGTGGTAATTTAAAAATTAAAAAGTCAAACACTTTAAATTCATAGACAAAAATCTAAAATAATATACTTTATCTACAATTTAACTTTATCGAACGAATTTCAGGTATCCTTTGTTGAAGAAAATATTTTAAAATTTATTAAAAACTTCTCTGAAGTTTATGATCCTCCTACTCAACAGCAGTGAGCCTTCTTTATTTATAAGACAGACAGTATCAAATGACGCCATTGCTGTCTCTCGAGAGAATACTTTGGAACCAAACTCTACTTTCGAACATCTTCCTACTAACAAATGTATTGTATTTGTTGGCACTCACATGGATTTGGAGAGGTGCAGTCGAGACCACTCTAGACTCCTCCTCACTAAAATATTAAAACTCATTGAATTGCGTAGATGTTTGTCTTGGAATGGAGTTTGTGGATTTGTTAGGTAACGGAGAAAACTGTGCTGAAGTCACGTAGCGATGCCTTGAGAACGGGAGGGACAAATTTAATAAAACATCAAATAAGCATTAAAGTTTGGATGATACAGTATTTTATTTTCATTATGGCGTGGAAAATATCTGTACATTGCCGAATAATCCAAATGTTATTTCGTAAAATTATTCAAAATTGCTTTGAAGGCGGTGGAGTAATTTCGTATTTTTAGTTTCTCTGAGGAATTTGACTTATTAAATATATGTACGGAAATCACACATATTTATAGGATTTTGTCGGAGGATATATTATTCAGTTATCTGATTCTCAATCTTAATCTTAACAGTTTTTGATTATTTTATGTTTAGTTCTGGATTTATTAAAAACCCGATTTCATATTATACAATAAATTTTGAAAAGCATATATTTATTTCTGAAATGGTTGCTTTGTTTGTTTATAAATAAATACAGGGTGATTATAACTAAATTCTCACTTTCAAAAATGCTGTAAAAAAAAGGACCACTCGTCACAATGTTCAAATTTGAACAGAGGATACTTGGAAGAAGTGGGAAATGGTGCCGTATCAATAAGAATATAAATGTGTTAATAGATGGCGCTGTAAGCGTCATAAAGAAAGTGAATTTGTCTGCCAGTGATATTTTGAATTGAAAATTTCAGCGTATTTATCACGACTTGCTCATTAAAAACCAACTGCAATGTTAAATATGCTTGAATATTTCGGTGTTTTGACGAAAAACCCCCTTTTGAAAGTGGTACTTTATATTATTAATACCCTGCATATAGGTTTTCAGTGTTTTTTCCGCTTGTTCTAAAATTAAAAAATTCTGTACTAATTGTACATTTATTTATATTAACTGAATTTTTAATCGCATTTTCTGTGGTTTTCTAGATATAAGAGCTAAATATTAAATTTACAGCAAGGAAGTATTACAATTAGTAACTTCGCCACCGAAAATAATAAATTGCCGGTTTCGTATTTAAGACGTTTCGTTAACTTAAGTTTGTTCAAGAATATCAGTTCATAATAATTGAATCCATTGCGATATTTTAAATACTAAAAAGGTCAAACACTTTAAATCCATGGACAAAAATCTACAATATTTTTTATTAACAATTTAACTTCATCGTAGGAATTTTCAGGTATCTTTTATTGAAGAAAATATTTTAATTTTTTTTTAAAACTTCTCCAAAATTTATGATCCTCCTGCGCGACAGCAGTAAGGCTACTTTATTTGTAAGACAGACAGTATCAAATGACGCCATTGTTGTCTCTTGAGATAATACTTTGGAATCAAACTCTACTTTCGCACAACTTCCTACTAACAAATGTCTTGTATTTGTTGGTACTCACATGAATTTGGAGAGGTGCAGTCGAGACCACTCTAGACTCCTCACTAAAATATTAAAACTCATTGAATTGCGTAGATGTTTGTCTTGGAATGGAGTTTGTGGATTTGTTAGGTAACGGAGAAAACTGTGCTGAAGTCACGTAGCGATGCCTTGAGAACGGGGACAAATTTTATAACACATCAAATAAGCATTAAAGTTTGAATGATACAGTGTTTTATTTTCATTATGGCGTGGAAAATATCTGCTGTCTATACATTGTCGAACAATCCAAATATTATTTCGTAAAATTATTTAAAATTGCTTGAAGGCGGTGGGGTAATTTCGCATGGCAGTTTCTCTCAGGAATTAGACTTATTAAAAATGCACAGAAATCACACATCTTTATAAGATTTAGTAGGAAGATATATTATCCAGTTATCTGGTTCTCAACCGTCATCTTGTCAATTTTTGTTTATTTTTATAGGTAGTTTTGGATTTATAAAACCAAATTTCATATTAGACTTTAAGTTATAGGGAGCAAATATTTATTTCGAAATGGTTATTTTGTTAGTTTATAAAAAAATACAGGTGATTATAATTAAAATGCAAACTTTCAAAATCCTGTAAAAAAAAGAACCTATCTTCACAATGAGTTCAACTTTAAACTGAAGATATTTGCAGAAGACCGAAATTGTATGTCATCTAAAAGAAGTTAAAAACTGCATTAATAGATGACGCTGAAAGCGGCCAAAAGAAAGTGAATTCGGCTGCCAGTGATATTTTGAATTAAAATTTCTGCGTATTTGACATAAGTTGCACATTAAACAAACTATAGTGTTCAATTTCCTGCCAAAAGCTTTTTTTGACGGAAAAGGCTTCCATGTCATTCAACAGTTGGAACACTGTTAGTGGAATGCCACGGCAAGGATGTACTGAATTGAATGGGAAACCTCAATGGAAATTTTTGATGCAATGCCGTTTCACCTCTTCTTCAATATCTTTAGTTCAAATTTGAAACACATTGCGACTAATGGTTCTTTTTTACAGCATTTTGAATGTGGGACTGCAGTAGTTTAAAATAAAAGTCAAACATTTTAAATTAATTGCCAAAAATTTTACAATTATATTTATATCAAAAATTTAACTTTATCGTAGGAATTTCAGGTATCCTTTATTGAAGAAAATATTTTAAAATTTATTAAAAACTTCTCTTAAAATTTATGATCCTCTTGCTCGACAGCAGTGGGGATTCTTTATTTATAAGACAGGCAGTATAAAATGACGCCATTGTTGTCTCTTGAGACAATATTTTGGAACCAAACTCTCTACTGAACAACTTCCTACTAACAAATGTGTTCTATTTGTTCGCACTCACATGAATTTGGAGAGCTGCAGTCGAGACCACTCTAGAGTCCTCCTCACTAAAATATTAAAACTCATTGAATTGCGTAGATGTTTGTCTTGGAATAGAGTGTGTGGATTTGTTAGGTAACGGAGAAAACTCTGCGGAAGTCACGTAGCGATGCCTTGAGAACGGGGGACAAATTTAATAACACATCAAATAAGCATTAAAGTGTGAATCATACAGTGTTTCATTTTCATTATGGCGTGGAAAATATTTGCACTCTACAATGTCGAACAAGCCAAATACTATTTCGTAAAATTATTTAAAATTGCTTGAAGTCGGCGTAGTAATTTCGCATGGCAGTTTCTCTGAGGAATTTGATTTATTAAATACGTACGGAAATCACACATCTTTAAAGGATTTTGTCGCAAGGAATATTATTTAGTTATCTGGTTCTCAACCGTAATCTTGACAATTTTTGTTTATTTTTGTAGATAGTTTCGGATTTATAAAACCCAATTTCATATTAGACTATAAATTATATAGAGCAAATATTTATTTCTAAATGGTTACTTTGTTTATTTATAAATAAATACAGGATGATTATAACTAAATTCCCACTTTCAAAACGCTGTAAAAAAGAACCACTCGTCACAATGGGTTCAAATTTGAATTGAAGATACTTAAGCATTAAATTGTACGGCGTCAAAAAAATTCCAAGGTATATTAATATATGGCGCTGTAAGCGACATAAAGGAATGCATTGGGTTCCCAGGGATCTTTGAATGGAAATTACAATGTATTTGCATAATTTGCACATTAAACCAATTCTAGTGTTCAACGTGCTTGATTGTTTCGTTTTTTTGACAGAAAAAAATGACTTCCAAATCCTTCGGCAGTTCTGACACTATTAGTGGAAAGTTCATCTACCACGGCAAAGCCATACCAAATTGAATGTGAAAATCGACGGACATTTTTTGATGCCACACTGTTTCCCTTTCTTCAAGTATCTTCAATTCAAATTTGAACTCACTGTGAGGAATGGTTCTTTTGACAGTATTATTATCAAACTGTACATAGGGTTTGAGTGTGTCTTTCCACTTGTTAGAAAATATAAAAAGTCTTTTTACTAAATGTATATTTATTGTATATTAGCTGAATTTTTAATCTTTTTTCTATATTTTACATATAACGAGGACTCTTAAATTTACCGCTAGATGTACTACAATGTTTTTCCTTATATAAAGCAGAGCTATTTTAACTAAACTTGACACCTTATTTCAGTTTCCTCCCCACATTTTTTAAATTTAGTATAACCTATTTATATGTTTTGTATAACCTATGTACATATGTTTTTAGTTACCGAAATATATGTTTTAAATTACAAATGTTTCCAGACAAAGCTTTATTTGACTGTTGTAGGCATATGATATCAGAAAGAAAATATATTTGAACTTCCTTAGATAAAATGTTCATAAAGTGAAAAACATTATTAAAAATTGACTTTGACTTACGGTACAAAAGCTTAAAAAATATATGAATAAATTAATAATGAAAATTTCAAAGTAAATTCAGTTTTGCTGTCTTTAATGAAATGTAGCTGTCAGTACTATTCTGTGCATAAAGGAGTCCCACTGTCCATCTGATATCTGGTTATGTTGTTCTAAGCTTGAAGAAACCTAAAGCAGTCTCATAACCACTAATAGCTGGTAGTGCTATTCTGAATCTAAAGCAGTTTCATGGACCACTGATAGCCTTTCGTGCAGTTTCTGAATCTAAAAAGCTGTCTCATAAACCCCTTTTAATAACTGGTAGTGCTCTTCAGGGCCTCAAAACAATCTCATTAACCCACAGATAGCTGGTCTCACTGTTCTAAATTTAAGCGGTCTCTTTAATTCTGTTTTGAACTTATAGCAGTTCTCATGGATCACTGATATCTATCACTGATGCTGTTATGAGCCTAAAGTGGTCTCATTAACCAATGTCATTAACCCACCATCATCTCATTGAACACTGTTTTTGTAAAAATAAATTTCACTCAAAGAATTTTACATAGTAAATGTCAAGATTTCTTTTAAAGAATATATTTAACACATAAGTAAAATCACTCATAATTAAGTAACTATATAAGTAACTATAGCATACATAAATAAAAAAAATCGTTGGTAACGATGCAGACAATATTAATTACAACGGTGATAAAAATGAATATTAATATTTATTACGTGGATTTTCTACGAATGATTATGATGAATCTTTCAAATAAGATATAATAATAATATGACTATTTAATGTAGTTAAATTCGTCTAATAAAGTTGGTGATTTTCATTTCATAAAATTATTACATTCCTAATTAAAAACACGTATTTAATAAAAAATGTACTTATTAATATGTAGCTAATTTAATTTAATTGTGAGAATATGTGATTGAGAAATAAGGTAAAGGTGGAGAAGTACAACAATAATAGATTAATTGTTTATGTAAAATAATATCATTTTCATTATTAATATCATTTTTTTGCATAGGAACTATAATAAATTAACATTAAAGGAATTTAGTAGTATTTCTATTTTAAATAATTAATATTTAAAGGATGTTCATCATATTCAACTGAACTACAGCTATACAATTTCATTTGACCTATTCCTTACAATAGTTCAGTTCCTAATTAAATAACTAATTTGTTATTTTCTTTTACTTATAATATATATATATATATATATATATTATAAGTATCATATATATATAAGTATATATATATAAATTTCCTTGCATTATACAATTGTTTTCTGTAGTGTTTAATAAATGTTTAACCCAGAGTTATCTTGCCCATACAATAATGATCTCTCAACAATTCTGTTAAATATGTTTTTGCTGACTCAAAAATAAAATAACATATTCATGATCATATATAAAATATCTAGAAGGATCTGAAGTGACACTATCTAAAATTCATATGCTTCATTCCTGTTTAGATATTATAGTTAAATAAAAAAACATATAAAACCTATTGCATTATTTCATACATAAATGTTGTTTATAATGATTTGACAGGAAAAAATTATTTATTTATTTTAAAATATATGAATTTCATGTTTTAGATATAGTATAAGTTATTATTCAAGTGTCTGTCTTCACATATTCATACTATAAAAGCTCTTCAATTTATTCAAAATTCTCCATAAATTGTGTGAAATGAATAAAATATATTTATATGATATATATTGATGAATATATATCATATTATATGATATATTATATACTGATGAAAAATTGACTTTACCTAGAAGCATGCAAACCTCTTAAAACCTGACAAACATCTTACTGTACGAGTGACTATTTCCCAGGAAGCATTTGGCCTAGAAATGATGTTTTCTCACCATGTTCTCTCGATTTGAATCAAACAATAGTCCTATTTTAGAAACTATTAGAATTATTTTAAAACATTTAGGCTGACTTCAAAACAAGAGCCTTAAATGAAGCTAGTTCCATTTTCAAGCAACTGCAAATGAATTGTACAACAAATGCATATTACTAGAACAGCTGATGAAAAAAATGACTTTACCTGGAAGCATGGCAAACCTCTTACCGCATGGGTCAACTACTTCCCTGGAAGCGTTTGACCAAAACATGATGCTTTCATCACCATATTCTCTCGATCAGAACCAAGCAATGATCCTCTTTTAGAAACTCACAGAATCATTTTACTAAACTTAGGTTGAATTCAAGAGAAGAGACTTGAATAAACTAGATCCATCTTCAAGCAAAAACAAATGAATTGCATAAGAAATATATCGAACTCGAACGCCTGATAAAAAAATTTGAAAAAATGGCAAACATGTTGACGATTAAATAAATATATTTTAGACTGAATTTTCATTCTCATATAAGTAGAAAAAAGCGGTCAGAATTTTCGTTTTCCCTCGATAAATCATCAAACAAAAAATGAACCAATTTGAAAATGTTTAGCTCACATAAAATCCCACAGCAGAAAAATATCTGGAGATGCTCAGAAAACACGTATCCAGTCGTAGCAGATCGTCAAAGGAAGGATATTCTTCCAGTTGAAAGATGCTATGATGTATAGCCCTGTCCCCCACGTATAATTGCCATTGATCAGTGAGCTACGAGAAGCTCCTAAAACTTTCGGGACGCATTCCAACTTTATTTTTATATGTTTTCAGAGATCAGTGATATTTATTTCTTTTGGAGCGACAGATCTAAAAATAAAAGGAGGAAACGTGTTGGCGACAGCAAAGCTAAACGATCCTAGTTCTGTCATTTTTTTCCTTTCCTTTTATGTGAAGATTAGGACAAGAAAAAAAAAAAAACATTGTATCCTTTTTTTTTATAATTTGCAATATTTTCAGCAAAATATACATTATCTTAGATTGTTTTTCTACTTGTAGGGCAAATAGGTTCACAAAACCTTTTTTTTTTTCAAATTTCATCAAAACGTGTATTATTTAGCATAATTGTTATACTTATATGCCAAAAAAAAAAGGCAAATAGGTTCACAAAAAGGTAACATTAATAACTGTTCCTATTTAGCATAATCTTTATGTTTATACATCAAAAATACTTTTAAGACAAATAGATTCACAAAACATTTACAAATTTCAACAAAATGTATATTATTTAGCATAATTTTTATATTACATCAAAATTACTTGTAAGGCAAATAGGTTCACAAAAATTATTCAAATTTCAACAAATTGTATGTTATTTAGCATAGTCTTTATATTTACACATCAAAAATACTTGTAAGGAAAATAGGTTCACAAAACTTTCTTCAAATTTCAAAAAATGTATATTATTTAGTAAAATTTTTATATTTACATCTCACAAATAGTTTCTTACATGTGTATTTTTATATTCAATATTCAAAAACAAATTATTTAACAAAATTTTATTTATTTAAACTACATATACATTTTTGAGCAAAATTATTTTGAACCTAATTATCGTAGCTGAACCTAAATATGGACTTCAGAACTGAATGTTTCAGTTTGAAAATGACATGTTAAACTAATCTAGATTTCCCATCAGATATGAACGCGTTAAATACTAGGGAAGAGACAGGAAAGCTAAAGGCATTATAGGATACACGTTATGCATTTTAAATTACAGTGGCACCGCTTCCATTAGGAAACAATTAACATGAAAAGATGTAAACGTGTTATATCTCAGGGATGTGGGAGCGAGCTGCAGAAATTATGGGATGCACATTATGCACTTCAAACTATAGTGGCACCAGTAATCGATATCCATGCACTAAAGTAGGGTTTAAGAAACAGTTAATGGTGTAGTAGTTAATAGTGTTGAATCTTAGAGAAGTGGATATAGAACTAAAGCCATTATGGAATGCACATTGAATTACAGTAACACCAGAAATGATCAGATTAACCAGATGACCAGTTAATAAGACCATAAATAAGCCCGTTAAATCTTTGGATAGTGAGTGGAGATTTGTAGACATAATGGAGGCATGTTATACGTTTCACGTTATAGTGGCATCAGGAGTCAATGTTCACGCTCCAAAGAAAGGCTTCCCTTAAGAAAGGGTTAACATAAAAATTTTAGGGAAGTGAATGGGAGCTGCAGACATTATGGGATGCACATTATGCATTTCAAATTATAGTAGCACAAGGAATCAATGATCATGCATTAAAGTAGGGCTTCCTTTAAGAAACGGTTAACATTAAAATATATTAAATATTAGATAAGTAGATGGAGAGCTGCAGGCAATGTGGTTTGCACATTACACACATGAAATTGCAGTGACACCAAATATGACCAGATTAAGCAGATGATAGATTAATATGACCAGATATAAGGCGTTAAATCTTAGGTAAGTGAGTGGAAATTTGTAGACATTATGGATGACTTAAAGCATTTCACATTACAGTGTCACCAGAAATCAATGTTCATGCTCTAAGGTAAGGCTTCCTTTAAGAAATGGTTAACATAAAAATATATAAATGTGTTAAATCTCAGAGAAGTGGATGGAGCGCTGCAGGCATTATGGGTTGCACATTATTCACATGAAATAGCACTGACATCAGGAATGTTCAGATTAACCAGATGATCAGTTAATATGACCAGAAGTAAGCGAGTTAAATCTTAAGGAAAGGGGTGGAGATTTGTAGACATCATGGATGCACGTTATGCATTTAACATTACAGTGGCATCAGGAATCAATGTTTATGAAGTAAGGCTTCCTTAAGAAATGGTTAACATAAAATTCATAGCGAAGTGAGTGGGAGTTGCAGACATTATGGGATGCACATTATGCACTTCAAACTATAGTGGCACCAGGAATCAATGTCCATGTACTAATGTAGGGTTTTCCTTAAGACGCGGTTAACAACAAAATGTACTGTTAAATCTTACAGAAGTGGATGGTGAGCTGCAGGAATTATTGGTTGCACATTGTTCTCATGAAATTACAGTGACACTATAAATGGCCAGCTTAACCAGACGATATGAGCAGAAACAAGAGTGTTAAATCTTGGGGGGAATGTGTGGATATTTGTAGACATTATGGGTGCACTTTATGCATTTCATATTACAGTGTCACTAGAAATCAATGTTCATGGAATAAGACTTCCCTTAAGAAATTGTTAACATAAAATTCTTAGGGAGGTGAGTGGGAGCTGCAAAGATTATGGGATGCACATTATGCATTTCAAACTATAGTGCCACCAGTTATACACTAATGTACACTACAATAATATAGGGTTTATACACTAATGTAGAGTTTAAGAAACGATTAACATTAAAATATAATGTTAAATCTTAGAGAAGTGGATGGAGAGCTGCATACATCATGAGTTGCACATTACTCGCATGAAATTGAAGTGTCAACAGAAATGACCAGATTAACAGTTAAGTTAATGGCCAGTTAATAAGACCAGAAATAAGCGCGTTAAATCTTGGGGGAAATTGATGGACAATTGTAGGCATTGTGGGATGCACAGCATGCACTTCAAATTATAGTGGCACCAGGTTAAATATCGCTATAGTGAAATAGTACTTTAATTAACATAATTGTACATTGATTAACATAACTTACATGAATTCCTAGAATTTAACAAAGCTAAATCATACTGTAATGGAATCGGAAGAAAATCTTATGTTGTAGAAGACTGCATCTAGTTACTATCTCCCTGCTTGTCTTGAGTCGCTAAATTGGGGAGGAACAGACCTTCTTTTTATAGCAAAAAAAAATCAACTTTTGATACAATCGTTAATGAAACGTAAAATGAATTTTTCGAAAAAAAATTAATTTTAAATTCTAATAATTTATCATAAATTATTAAAATAAATTTAAATACAAAAACAATATATTGATGCAATATGTAATATATCTTAGCTTTGAATCTATAAACAAAACTTCTAGCAAATTACTTAGCTTCTGAAAAGCTACGCTTGTCATCAAATTACAAACGTCTTCTGACAACAATACGTGGGATTTCATAAATTTATCAGATTTATCAATATTTATTGTATTCACAAATATATCCAATTTATCAATATTTATTGTATTCACAAATATATCCAATTTATCATATTCATAAATTTATCTTTTTCGTATATTTATCAAAATTGATCTTTTTTATCATATTCATAAATTTATTAAATTTGTCTATATTTATCATATTCATAAATTTATCAAATTTGTCTGTATTTATGATAATCATAAATTTATCAAATTTGTCTATATTTATCATATTCATAAAATTATCAAATTTGTCTATATTTATCATATTGATAAATTTATCAAATTTGTCTGTATTTATCATAATCATAAATTTATCAAATTTGTCTATATTTATCATAAAATTATCAAATTTGTCTATATAAATCATATTGATAAATTTATCAAATTTGTTCTACATCAATCATATTGATCAATTTATCAAATTTGTCTGTATTTATCATAATCATAAATTTATCAAATTTGTCTATATTTATCATATTCATAAAATTATCGAATTTGTCTATATAAATCATATTGATAAATTTATCAATTTTTCTATATTTATCATATTCATAAATTTATCAAATTTGTCTATATTTATCATATTCATAAATTTATCAAATTTGTCTGTATTTATCATATTCATAAATTTATCAAATTTGTCTGTATTTATCATAATCGTAAATTTATCAAATTTGTCTAAATTTATCATATTCATAAATTTATCAAATTTGTCTATATTTATCATAATCGTAAATTTATCAAATTTGTCTGTATTTATCATAATCGTAAATTTATGAATGGGGAAACTATCCTTCCTCCAAACTGTAATATAATGTAATAAGTGCAGAAATTAATTAGCACACAAAAAATAAACAAAACATATAAACTTTGTTTTTCGACTTTTTGCCAACTTTTCAAGCATTCTGTTTCACTGCGCTTTTGAAAGAAACGCATACAGGAAGTATGACTTCATTCATGAAATGCTAAGAGTTCTATGTCCTACATATTGATAAATCGATAGAAATGCGCACAGGTATTTTATAAAAAAATTAATTAAATAGAAGAGTTATTAATTATTAAGTAATATAAAACATAATTAAATCCCAGATGAGTATATGTATTTAGTTGTTTAAAGTATTGAATTCTTTCTGTTGCTTTCAAAACCAAACGGGAAAATGTTAACAGGATTTTTATCTTTTTCATTAATCTAATTAGAATAAATGAAACTTTTTTTCTATTTCAAATGCAATTTACGCTGTAATATGCCCTCCAAGGAATCTATCTAAGCGGGTTATAATTGGTTTGTTAAAATAGATATTATCTTGGGACAGTTGAATTGAACCTATGTATCCTGGGAAACGAAGGATAATGATAGATATAGGCTCTAATGTATAAACTTATTTTATTATTAGATCAATTCAATGCAAAATTTAAAAAAAAAATACATCAACATCTAATTAATTCATGTTTCCTTAATTTATTTTTAAATGTAGGTTTCATTTTAACGTTGACCTGCAGAGCTAAGGATAAAAACTATTTCACATAATTGTATTCTATTGGGATTCGAGCTATTTAATTGATTATGAGGTATTTACTCCTATTAGAAACATTTAATTAGCTTATATCGTGGTCTTTTTTTTTTTTTTTAACTTTCTAAATCTTGTTTTTTTAAATATTGATTTCAGTGCATTTTTTTTTTAATAATTTGAGTCTATATTTATGTATAGTTAATAAATATAACATAACTATTACTATAGTTATTATTGTTCTCATTTAATGCCTTGAGGCTCTATCATTATTAAACATAGTGAACTATAACTATATAATTAATAATTTAAATAGTTTTGACTTTTGCTTTTACTGAGTGACATTTAAACATAGTCATAACATATCATATATTAACTTTCAGATCACAAAATGTAATTGGATTCAAATGCTTTAGCTATAAAATATATCATATAAATATATTTTATTCATTGCATCATTGCATACAATTTATAGAGAATTTTAAATAAATCGAAGAGCTTTTAGAGTACAAATACGTGAAGACAGACAAGCCTGAAAAATAACTTAAACTATCTCAAAGGCATAAGGTTCATATATTTTAGAGGAAATAAATAATTTATTTCCAAAAATCATTATAAACAACATTGATGTATGAAATAACGTAATAGGTTTTCTTTGTATTTTTCCTTTGACTTTGATATCTAAACTGGAATGAAGCATATGAATTTTAGATAGTGTCACTTAAGATATTTATGGGTATTTTATATTACCATGAATATGTTATTTTATTTTTAAGACAGCAAAAAAAGACATTTCAAATAATTGTTGTGAGATCATTATTTTATGAACAAAATAAATCTGATAATGCTTGTTTAAACATTTATTAAACACTACAAACAACAGTTGCATAATTCAAGAAATGTATCGATATATTTTTAATCATAAGTAGAGAATATAGCAAATTAATTATTTAATATATAACAGAAGTATTGTAAGGAATAGGCCAAATATAGCTTTAGTTCAGTTAAAAATAGTGAACATCATTTGAATATTAATTATTAAAATTGAAACATTATTCAATTCTTTTAATGTTAATTTATTGTAATTTCTAAGCAAAACTGATATTAATAGGGGAAAGGATACTATTTTAATATAAAATTAATCAATTATTATTGTACTTCTCCATCTTTATTTTGTTTCACAATCACAGACTTTCACAATTAAATTTTAATTTCTTTTCTTTTATGCATTTTTATGTTTAATTTTCGAATTGCATTATGTAAAATATTTTAATAAATTTAATTAAAGGGAGATTTTTATTATTTAATTAAATTTATTATACGATATTAATAAGTATTTTTTAATAAATAAAAGTTTTTACTAATATGTAATAATTTTAGAAAATAAAATTTCCAACTTTAGTACACGAGTTTAATTGCATTAAATAGCCGTATTATTATATCTTATTTGAATTATTCATCATAATCTTTTTCATAGGAAATCCATGTGATAAGTAGTGATATCCATTTATACCACTGTTGTTCATTAATATTGACTGCATCAATTATCAACGAATTGTTTTAAAATTTATAAATGCTACAATTACTTAAATACCATTTAAAACACGGGTCTTTTAATTTAAAAAAAAATAAATATTTGTAATTTTTCAAAAATATGCTTGTAAAATCTTCATATAATGAGAAGAAGTGAATGAAATTTAACTTGACATCATACTATTCTTTATTGAAAAAAATTGCAACTTAATATTTGATTATGTGCAAAATACTTTGTAAATTAGACCTGCTAAATGAATGCTTTGTAAAAATGATTGATTATATCACCCGATTGAATTAGGTTGAGTACCTATCTTTCTCTGTCTTTTCGTTTATTGATATTCAATATATCAAATATTCTGACGGAATATCAATAGTTCCAGTTATGTACAAGCATATGTAAATATTTAATTTAAGCTAATTATGGAAATTATTGCATAAAAATAACAACTACCATATTTCTAATATCATTGTATAGTATATTTATGATAAATGTTTGCATACGTTTAAATGACATAAGTATAACTAACGAATGAATATATATTCAATTTATATAATATTATATTTCGAAAAATATGCTTAATTATATAAAAGTATTTTTAATTAGTTAGTAGGATTAAGAATAAAGAAATTTTAAGAAATGAGACTTAAGAATGATAAGATTAAAATTGCCTGATATTTCTTGGCTTTTCATTTGATAGTGACATTATAAATAAACACATCATTCATATTTTCATTATCAGTAAATATTAACATTTGTTATGCATACATTTTGTTTTCCATACATAGCATTTATTTACTACCAGTAACCAACGAAGTGATGAATATTCAATACGTCTGGAATTATTTTTAGTAAATATTCTTAATAGTAAATAATTGCATCATTTGCTTAGGAATATGAAATTTTTTCTTAATAAGACTTAAGAATAATAAGATTAAAATTTCACGACATTTCTTTGTCCTTCTTTGGATAAAGAAATATATAATCATCAATTTTTCTTGCAGTTTTTCTTCATCCAAAGAAACATATAATAGTCCAATTTAACATTTTCAATCCAATCTCAATGGATTGGTATTAATCAATTAAATCAAATTGGTATTAATTGGTATTAATCGAATGATTAATAATTAAGAATAATATTACAGTTATGAAAGTAATTCAATAATAGATTCGAAATTAAATCAGAATAATGAGATATTTAACAACAACGCTTAATAATAAAAAGATTAAATTTAAATTGATTTTTTCGTCATTGGTACAAAGAAATACGATGACATCATTTTCAATGCAAAAATCACAACGGATTTGAACTAAAAATATTAATTCGGAATGATATTGAAATTATGGAGGAAATTTAATAACGGATTCGAAATGAATTAAGAATAATGATAACTTATTTAAAAACTTTTTATTCTTAACTCTTTTCAAATATAAAAACAAAATGGATAATAATTAAATAATTAAACATAAAAATAAAATGGTATTTTTTGTTGGAACAAAGAAATATATGGTCACAGTATTTTTAATCCAATCACAATAGAGTTGGATTAGAATATTATTGAAATTATAGAGATTACTTTTATAAAAATTAGAAGAAAAATAGATTGAAATATGAATTAAAAAAAAATGCGATCTTTAATAATAACACTTAATAAAATGACACAGTATATCTTCGTTGAACAAAGAAGTACATGGTCACAAAATTTTCAATCCAAACTCCAGTCACAAGATTTGAATTAGAATATCAATGAAATTATGAAGACAAATTTAATGATAAAATTAGAAAAACAATGGACTGAAATATGAATTAAGAAAAATGAGATGCCTCATAAAAACTATTAATAAAAATGGCACTGTATTTCTTCGTTGGACAAAGAAATACATAATCAATCACAAAATTTTCAATCCAACATCCATTCCATAGCTACCACATAATTGCTGCACAACTCGAAATAAAACGGTCCAAAAAACCTGCAACACAACCTAGTTACAACACGTCCACATTAGCAATCCCACGACCTAACCAAACCAAGAACAAAAACCTCGCCCGGGCCATTATGAGCACAGCTTTCACTGTAAGTGCGTCCGGAATATTGGGCCATCGACTGAACACTAAAGCTGGCATGCAACATTTGCCGATATATTTTTCATTAACCATCATCCCCGCGCCTAACAAAGCTTATGGTGGGCGGAGATTTAACCCAAAATGCTTCGTTTACCGCTTAATGTCCTCGTTGGCCGCTGTTTTCATTTCCGACGATGACCAGCTTTGAGATCATTAAAGGCGGCTGTTGCGACGGCCCAACACTTACTTCCGCGGAAACAAGATAAAAAATGGAAGGGGGTTGGGGGGTGGACGAAGAGAAAGGGTGGGGAAGATATATATTGGATCTACTTGGCTTTCCTCCCTTGTTCGGTTTTCTAGCATCGCAATTCGATCGATGCGATTTATATAATGTCTTGCAGGACATTCCGTTTATTTGTACCAGGTTAGGCAGAAAAGGTTGTCACTAAAATGAACTCAATCTTTTCCCCAATGGCAGTCACTAGTTAATCTAATTGCACTCGCTGGCATCGAATAGAGGGAGGAAATGATGTAATATTTTAATCTCTATGGACGCTTAAAAACCTTAGTAAAAATAACGCTACTGCTTTTTATTTATAATACTGCAATTATGCATTTTCTTTTCACTGAAAATCGGTAGTTTCGTGCATTATTTATAATCATGGGATAGAAAGAAAGTATGCATAAGATTGTTTGTTCAGGACGGTAGAAAGTAATTTCGCTGGTGAAATTCCACACTGGTTTTTAGAGTTAATTTGCAATGCCGCCTAAGAAAAGAAATTATTCAATCAGATCACAATCTGTGGACTTGGATGAGAAAATAACCAATATTTTTATATTCAAAGTTACTATTATTCTCTAATTAAAACTGGCGTTTGTTTATATATTTGATTTACTTGGCTTCTTCCCCTTGTTCGATTTTCTAGCATCGCAATTCGATCGATGCGATTTATGTAATGTCTTGCAGGACATTCCGTTTATTTGTACCAGGTTAGGTAGAAAAGTTGTCACTTCTCGCTAAATGAACTCAATCTTTTTTCCCTCAATGGCAGTCGTAGTTAATCTAATTGCACTCACTAGCATCGAATAAAGGGAACTAAACGATGTAATATTTTGATCGCTATATGGCGTAAAAACCTTAATAAAAACAGAGTTTGTTACTTTCATTTAACGTACCGCAATTATGTATTTTCTTTTTTGATGGAAATCGCTAGTTTCGTGCATTATTTATCATCATGGGACAGAAAGAAAGTATGCATAAGATTTTTCGTTCAGGGCTGAAAGTAATTTTTGTTTGTGAAATTCCACACAGGATTTTAGCGTTTAATTTGCAATGCCGCCTAAGAAAAGAAAATTATTCAATCAGATCAAAACTATGGACTTGATTCAAAAGGTCCGCAAACTTGGATGAGAAAATAAGCAATATTTTTGTTTTCAAAGTTATTATTATTATTCTCTAATTGAAACTGGCTTCTGTTATATATATATTTGATTTACTTGGCTTTCCTCTCTTGTCGATTTTCTAGCATCGTTCCGTTCCATTTTTATTTGTACCAGGTTAGGCAGAAAAGTTGTCACTCGCTAAATGAACTCTAATCTTTTTCCCTCAATGCCAGTCACTAGTTAATCTAATTGCACTCACTAGCATCGAATAAAGGGAAGGGAATGACGTAATATTTGATCTCTATGTACGTAAAAACCTTTTAATAAAAACAAAAACTGCTACTTTCATTTAACATATCGCAAATATGTATTTTCTTTTTCCTGAAATTCAGCAGTTACATCAGAACTGGTAAAATTAGGCATTATTAGAAATGACTTAAAGAATAATACATGTATATCTACATAAATATTTATCAAAGTTTTGTGTGTATACTTGTCCGCCTATGCACGACCTGAATTTCCATAAAAAATTTTGTGTTTTAAATTTACAAATGCTTCCAAGAAAAGCACAATATTTAATCAGACCAGAATTCAATACAAAGCCTTGATGAACTCTTAAAAGACTTGATCAACTTAAGATCAATAGCCGTTAAGAAATAACAAATTAAGTGTTACCCCAATTTGTTGAAATTTCGTGGTTGGCGTTATTTTTACACTGTTATTTCCTATTCATAGATAGGCTGCCGTAAAATAAATAAATAAATAAAACATATTAACTGACAAATTTGGACTGTCTAAAGTTTTGTTTAATAAGAAATAAACATTTTTTTTTTGTCATTTTACCAATAAAAACATCCCATCTTAATCCTAAAAATCCATGAACACAGAAGGAGTTTCTTTATACTGCAAACCGAATTACAACACCAAAAAGGCTGGTTCGGGTTTAGTAGGATTCTTAGATTATCTAGTTCTAATTCACTGTGAATGAATGACACTGAATGTTTAAACTTTAATAGCCTTAGAGGAAAGATATAAAATAGAGGATATAATAACTACGTATAAAGGGGAGGGAGAGAAGGAAAGTACACATAGGGTTGTTCATTCAAGCTGTAGAAAGAATTTTATTCATAAAACTTCACACTTGTTTGTATATTAAATTTTAATTACGCACCTAAGAAAAGAAAAATTATTTAACCAGACCAGAATCCGTGGGCTTGTTTTAAAAAGGTCTGTGAGCTTGGATGAGAAAATAATCAATATTTTTGTTTTAAAAGGTATTAATTTTCTCTTTTATTAAAATTGACTTTTGTTATGGGAATTTATGCTCTAATTAGTAATTATAGCGAGATAGTAATTTAAATAATAAATTGCTTTCTAATAATTTTGAATTTTATTCAACGACGGTGGTTAACAGTTCACTTGGCAAACTTTCAGTAATAAAATTTAAATTACTCTGTGTAATTTATAATGAATTTTATTATTATTTATTGCTTCTTAGAAGAACTTAAGCTATACGTGGGCACTATAAACCAATACGCACAGAGAGAATAAGATAAAAGGAGCAAACTCATTGCCTTCCGAGAAAACTTTTAGAGTTAAAACATACAAATAATCACCTATAGATGTGAAGTTGGCATGATTTTCTATCCACTTCTATAAACATAAAAGATGAACAGAATTATACCCTTACAGAATAGAACAGAAATATATTCTACATTAGCAATACGTAACT
>BPLR01014642.1:0-56597 GCA_021605095.1 Caerostris extrusa
ATGTGAAATTTATATATTGAAAAGCATTTTAAAAGGAAATTTTTCTTTATAAAACTTTATTCAACCTGGAAAAAGTTCCTTTCTTTATGATGGCTTTTTTGCGAGGAACCTTAAAATCTTGTGAAAATATCATTTTTAGAAATTGGTAAATATTAAGTTTTATTCATCATGTATGAGGACACAGTACTTTCAAAATAATCAAAAAAAATTTTGTTATTAACTCACATTATTGTCCTTTCTGTTTTATTTGCTGGAAAAATTTTAAAAATTATTTCACAGTTTCGAAAGTTATTTATGTTTTAAGTAGCGATATTAGAACGTGACCGTTAAATTGATGGTCTTTAAACTAAGAGATATTGAATTATTATTTCATTTTAGTTTATCAGTTATAGCCAGTGATTTGAGATGATGAAGTATTGTAACTTGTTTGTGCTGCTTATATTATGATAATGAAAAATCAAAGTTTTAAATTGGTTTCTGTCTCTATTATTATTTTTTTGACTCAAAGGAAAAAAAAAACCTATAAGGTATTTGTTTACATAAAGATAGATGGTTACAATTTCTTATGGTAAATCATATGTGTTTTAAACTGTCTTATTAGTAAAACTGGGCATAGAATTGATTCTAAGCATTCATGTTAAATAAATATGTAAAAACCCAACTTTTGATATTGTCTTCACTTTCTTACTGTGACATGATTATAAAAAGTTTGTTGAAACAACTTTATGTAAGCTAAATATAAAAAATTATACACCCTCATATCATCTACATCTCATGTCAGTTAAACCAGATGATGGAAACCATATTCTCAGATTCTGATGAAACTGGGTATACTTAATCTCCTTATGGTGGTAATCAACTACATGAAATATTTTGTCCACATGATCTAGTTTGAATTTTACATTCCATCAGACTGTACCAAGTTATGGTTTTTTTTTTGATGTTCACTAAGCCTGGCTGTACGCTATAATACTATTTAATAAATAGTTTTGACTAGCAGATCTAATAAAATTATTTTGTCTTAATGAGATTGACTTCTAGTACTTAAATAGACAAATAACAAAATTTGCACAAATAAAATAATGCTAAATAATAGTTTCTAATAAAGAATATTGTTACTCAATTAAGTTTAAAAGCACAAGAACATAATAATGACATCAATCATAAAAGAGTGTATAGGTTATCATAAAAAAACCAGGGTCTCTAAAAATGAGCAATGAGCCAAATTCTAATTGTTCATCACCCTTTTGGTACAAAACAGATTTAATGAAGGCCAAATTATGTAGAATCCCCATTCCATCTGTGGTTATACACACAGTTTAACCATACAATTCTATTTCTAACCAAGAAATTATTTATTGTTGAAAAGATGCCTTTCCCTGTACATCTTTTTTTTTTAAGTAGCTCTCTAACAAAGTAGCTCTTCAAGGAATTTTTTTATTAAAAGAATATTTTATAAATACCATTAACTGAGAAAAGTTAGTGACATCAACTATTTGTATAGCAAATTTTTCCATGTGGAATAATTTGTTTTAATAATTGTTTCATTTAATTATCAGCAATAATTTCTATATGCATAGTAATTGTATTTGCTGACAAGGAAATAAATTTCAATTTATCAGCATATTCTTCCTGAATTATTTGCACTCTTACTTTCTACTAAATTACTTTCTTGAATATTGCATGATTTTATAAACATTGTTTAAAATCATGCAATACTAAAATAATCAATATTCATTTCTGCAGTTTTTGTTCATGTTAGGGATGTTAAGTTTTTAAGTAATATTGAAGGCTTCATACAAGTATCAGATAGATTCCTCGAGTAGCATAATACACTTGTTTGACGAGATTGTTGATTACCTTTGATGTAAATCCGAATTCTAATTAATCTACATTATAATTCAAACTTTTATGTACAATTTTTTTGTACTTATGCCAAGAGATAAAAATATTAGCAATATGATGCTTATTAATGAACTTGAACAATTATCAGTATCAACACTATTAATTACTTGCTGTGCACCAAAAGTAGTTGCACTATCAGAATAACCTTTAAACCCTTGTTTCTTTGCAAGCAATTTTTTTAACTATATCCATTTTATGAGGGGTTTAAAATGCTGTAAAGTGATATAAAAATCAGTAAAAATGCTGATTTTCAAAGCATTAGCAATTGTTTGTCAAAGAATTGGGGATTGTACTCTTCAGGGTTCTGATTTTGCCAAATGGAATTGCCAAAGGGCAATAAAAAAAAAACAGCCACTGCCCTTTTGCATGTTTATAAGGGGAACTTGGCAAAAACCACAAGGAAAAAAATCACCAAATAAACATGCAGAATTCTCAAAGAATTATGAATGGAAAATAACATCACAACTTTTTTCTTATCTAACACCATTTTGATATTTTTCTTCTATTTTGATTACCATTTGTATCTGTTGTCTTTTTCTTTACCATTATTAGTTGTTTTGGACTTGAGATTAAAATTACTTATAATATGGTTTTTATATTAAAATTCCAAATTCCATAGAAAGGTTTGTTGGCAGTTCATTATTGAAGATGTTTACCAACTTATTTCTTTGATATAAATGAGTTAATAAATTTTATTTTCTGAAGCTGCGCAATGCTGGGTTATATATGCTAGTGTATCATATATAAAATTTAAATGAAATTTAAAAATATCAAAACAATATGTGAAATAAAATTTGAATTGAATGTTTAGTTAAAGAAACAATTTTTTGGGTTCATTGAACAAAAAATGTAGTTAATAAAAAGCATAAACCAATCTTTAATAATTTTAATTTAAAAAGTATAGATTTAGTTTTTAAAATGATTTATTCAAATAAAAAATCTAAGTATTTAAAAATATAAAACTCCAAATAAAAAAAAAAGGCTTATATTAAAAGTTAATTAAAAATTAGTAATTGATTAATTAAGTAAAGCTGCTAATGAAAATTATTAGAAAAGTTATGTTTAATTATTATGCTATTGTTTTTAGGAAAAATTGATAAAAGAGTTCGTTATAATAAAAGAAAATTAAAACTTTATATAATGCATTTCAGAAAGATTATTTAAGATAATTTTGCCTTAATTTTTCTTTTAGCTCTGTTCCCATTAAAAATAATTATCCTGTTTCAACTAAGAAAGCCTTAGATATTCCAATTCCACCAAAGAAACCTCTGACAGCTTACATGATATTCTGCCAAGATAAAAGAAAAGAGCTTTTGCAAAAGTCCCCATGTAAGTATTGTTTTTCTATTCATAAGTTAATAATTTATAATTTAAGATATTATATTATTTTTTTAAAACTTTAATCAATTTAAAAAAATATAATATTTTTGATATTAATTCATTTATTACGTATACAATTGTTAATATAATTCAATTAATTACAGCATTAAATGAAACTTAATAGTTTGTAAATTTTTGGCACAAATTTTAAAATTAATAGATTTATTTATTCTTAACCTGTATTTTGAATGTATCTGCCATAATATATTATATACTATGCTTTTATTACTTATTTAAATCATTCATGTTAAAATTAATTTTTTTTTTTCCTCTGCTTTCCAATCTCTCCTTCATTTATTTTACTTTATGTTTTTTTTACATAAAGATAAATGTTTAATCCTGCTATGATTATTATAATTTCTGGAATATAATCTGTAAATTGCATGCAAAAAAAATTTGCTGTTTCTTACAGATCATACATATCTGCTTTTATTTATTTATTTTTGCATGTTAAAAATTGAGAAATTCTCACATAAAATGTTTTTACCAAAGATAATAAATAGTACTCCCATATGGAAAAAAATTAGCTTTTTAAAAATAAAATAAGGCATTTGCGGAAGGTGCAGAATATGACAAATAAATAAAAATCCTTTTTGAGAGACTATATAAATAATGAAATGAGTGATCAATGTTTTCACCATATCTAATTTTTCAATGTTTACTTAAAACTTGTTCCATTCAGAGTAAAATAGTTCAAAACTTAGAAGATTTTCACTAATTTTTTATATATTTTTTAAAAATTTATTCTTATCTCTCAAAAGAAACTTTTTTTTTATTTTGCCTTTTCGTGTTATAGTTCCATAGAATATGTCATATAAATAATATTTATACCATTTTATATATATATATATATATAATCTTTTTTTTGATTTTTACTATCTTTTTAAAAAAAAAAAAAAATTTTTTTATATAATATTTGCAAGGCTGCAGCACATATTTTGTAAAACAGTAGTTGGGACTCCCTCCCTTGAAAAAAAGAACAAATTCTTTGTAACTTTAATATTTTTTAAATTTATCAAAAATTATTTAAGAATTATAAATTTACTTCCAAAGCTATTACAGAACTGGATTCGAATACACTATCATCAGCATGTATAGCATATGTCATTATCTATAACTCTATAACTATAGGTAGATTTTCCAGGCAATCATTTCAATATTTAAATGTAAATATTTACATTACATTCGACAACTAATATAACAGTATCATAATAATTAATTTAATTTTCAAAAGACCATTTAAATAGCCATGTTCTATGAAAGATAAAGCATATTTTAAAAATATGCAATAAATTTTGAGGAAAAATCAATCAATCAACATCAAATTTGAGCAAAAATCATACTTTAAAAGTCATAGGTATTTTAATTTTGCACCATTTTTGGATTTTTATCAAAGATATAATGCCTTACTTACTGCCTTCAATTGACCCTGAATGATAGGCTAGTTCAAGATTTTAATAGTGAATTAGTATTAAATCCTTTTAACACATATACAACGAATACAATTCATCTACCGATTATAAATATTGTATATTTCCTAATATAAGCTGAGAGTGTGTTTTTCTTTCAAAATTTATTCAAAGTTCAAAATTTGTATATAAGTTTCGAAATGGAAAAAGATTTTATAACATTAATTATTTTCAGTGTTTTATTATTATTTCTTATAATATATGTTTTGGTATTTTTTTGGTTAGTAGGGCTCAAATTTTGCCAATATCAAATGTTTTGTTTTTGTGATCATACTACAAACTAGCAATATAAGCAATTTCGAAAATATATTCATTTTCAAAAAACAAAAACTTATTTAATTTAAATTAATTTTTTTCCTAAACTTTAGAAACAAAAATGTGCTGTATTTAATGATATTTGGTGATTTATTACTTGAGCACAGCTAATGGAAAAATATCTGTATTTTTTATGAGAATTAGCAAACCCGTATATGATCTGATTTAGCTTCCGAAAAGTTTTATAAGTTCTCATCTTCTACCTGAAATATATGGTACTATTCTTTATATTAAATTGTTTAATTAAATGCTGCATATTATAGTTAGGAAATTATTGCAAATTAGAAATAAATAGTAAAGGAGCAAAATTTAATATTTATTATAAGAATGTTCTCATGATAAAATTTTTTTATTCCTTTATATAGCTCTTAATATCACTGAGCAAATTAAAATATTGGCAAGCCAATGGAACCAACTTAGTCTTCCTATGAGAGAGGTAATGTTTTACATAAAAATTTTTTACCTAAATACTGTAATTAAGTACAGAAGCTCTTCATTGCACTTTGCATTTGCATATTTTCAGATTTTTTTTTTTAGAAAAAAAAGTGACACAGCTTAGATAATTAATTTTTTATTACACTTTTTCTTTTCCTTCCAATATATGCATTATGTTATGAGCTTTTGTACTTTATTTTATGCATATATCTTTGTTAACATCTATGGTTTATTTTATTGTTATCTCAATAATGTAGAAATTTTACAATAAAACAAAATTGGAAAATGCAAAAATTATGTTGTATAATGGATAGCAAAAATGAATTATACATTTAATATTTTTCGATCAAAACATTTATAGATTGATTAGAATAAAATTAGAGTACTCTTATATAATATGTATATATATATTTAGTGTATAAATGCGATTCCTGTCCTTTTTTTTCCTCCCTTAATTGTTGTTACTTTTACTACTTGTATTTGTTAAATGTGATAACACTTGTATTTGACAGGTTTAACAATAAGCTTTCGTATTTTTAGTATATGACATTTGTTTTAAGTATAAACAAATATGGCTTCTCTCAATTGAAAATGTTGAATTAAATTTCAAACAAACATAATTTGTGGAAGATTTTATTACATTATTTTATTGCAAAAAAGTGCTGTTGAAATATATTGTTGGCTTGCAGAAATTTACAGTGCTCTTGCTCCATCAAATACAACTAAGAATGGTTTCAACATTTAAAAAATGACAATTTTGTTTCTGAGGACAAAGAGCAGGAAAAATCACCAAAAAAAAAAAAAAAAAAAAATTATAGATGCAGAATTGGAAGCATTACTAGATGAAAATCATTCCCAAACAAAATTTGAATTAGTTGTTGCATTAAATATTACTCAACAGTGTGTGTTCATTAAATGTACATAAAATGGGAATCATTTTTAAAACATGCAAATTGGCTGCCACATGAAAAAAGAGACCTTGAGTGTCAAGAAGGGTTTTGCTTTTTGGATTTTTTTTAGAGGTTCTATGCTAAAAGAATCTATCTCTCCATGTTATCAGAATTCACTGTTGCATATGTTTTACTTGCATTTTTTTTTTCTTTAATGTTTTTTACGCATTTCTCATATCTATATTGGCATATTTGTGTATTTTTATTATTGTTTTTATCTGCTTTTGCAATGGCTATCTTTTCCTATTGAGGTATTTATGTGATTCAAAATTATCAATTTCATAGTTGCAGGTAAATCTCATTTCAAATCTTGCATCATTTTTTTTTTCTTTCTTTTTCAATAAGACTGACTTTGGGTTATATGAAAATTTTTGCGTAACAAATGTTACTTTATAACTTTGCTTTACAAATGAATTGGACCTTTAATAAATACCTTGTATACTTCTTCCTTTTCCTGTAGTTTATATATATACATATATGTATTGAATATAGTTCTAACCACTACTGGTCTGATCTGATAATTTTAATAAATTAGAAAAAAAGATCACTTGTTGAAGTAACCAAGTTTTTCGTTCTTAAATGAGTGCACTCTGAAGATTTTATGTCTTTGATTCTTTTAAATTTAAAATGCTTTATTTTGTTTTTACTTGATATATTAGCTATTAACAAACTATAGGTTTTACTCAGTAGTTTTCTCTTATTTAGTGTTTTGATATTTTTGTGATTTCCTGATATTGCTTATGACTTTATAATTATTTCCTTAATTTTTGTATTTTGAAATAATATAAGTATTTAGAAGTATATGTCATTTTATTATTATTATTTATAATTTTTGTAGTAAATGTATATATATATATATATAAAATTTTTTAGGTATTTTAATTATTTTCATATCAATTGTATAATGAATTTTTTTTTTATTGTCAAGAAGTTTATGTACTATTACTGTTGTTGCTGTGTATTATTTTATATTGCATAATACTCTATTATTTTTAAATCATTTTAAGTGTTTCTCTTTTGCTCTATTTTAGCCATTTCAAGAAAGAGCTAGGAAAGGCACTGTTTTGTATGGCGAAGCTCATAAAAAGTATTTTGAAAGTCTAAGTGAAGAACAAAAGCAAAAGGTTGCTAGTTTGAAAGCAGAAAAGAGAGAATCTCGACGCTTATTTAGAATTAAAAAAGTAAATATTATAATTTATTTCAATATACATTTAAAAAAATTATATGTTTTTTAATTTTAAAAACATAACTTACTTACTGTTAACTTATGAGAAAAAATAATTTATTTAACTTATTTATATTAAACATAAATTAATATGCTTTTGCATTAAAGATTTATGTTACAGAATTTTTTTAAAAAATGAGATCTTTAAAGTATCAAATGGTGATTTTCTTTATTTTTTTCTAATTCAATTCCATTTACATTAATGTAGCCATTTACAAATTTAACTATAAAATCACTTTCAAAGGAGCAAAAAGTTGAAATCCGAAAAAAGGGACATCCATTAAATGAAATTCATCGCTTTTTATTGCATTTAACCATTTTAAATTGAAAATTTAGTGAAAAAAAACAGGCTAAATTGTTTCAAAGGATTTTACAAATTGGAAATCATTCGAAACTTATAAGGTAGCATCTAAGTTACTATAAACACAATTACAATGCTCATATTGATTTGGGGCTTTAATGACATTCACATGACTTTATAATCAATAGTATTTTCATTTTAAAAAAAAGAAATTAGATATATTCCAAGTACTATAATTTCTTCCATGTTATCCAAAGGCATAATTTTTCGCTGAAATAAAAGAGCTTTTATAAGCTGTCAGCTATTCTTGCCCATTCTTTGGTGTATTTTATGCCCATGATATAAAACTAACAAAAGGTTTTTCAGTTTTACAAAGCGTTTTTGATACATTAAAATAGTAGAAATATATATATATATATATATGCATTTAAAAGATATATGTTGAAAATAAAAGAGAATAATTTTCTGACAATTTGTGATCTTAATATTTGCTAAAGAGATTATAATATTGATCACTATCACTATGTTACTATGTAATATAAAAAGTGAATTAAATCCTGGAATCATAAACATCTGTACAAATGGCTTTTCAGTAAGGTTTTCTGACAACACAGTGGCAAACTTCTTTATTTGAATGGGTGATTTATAATGTTTTCAAAGATTCTGCTTGCCAGGCTGATTACATACATAATACAAAAAATAGCAAATTCTCTATGAAGTTTTGCAAATGCTAGTAATGGAAAAAACATCTTTGTGTCAGAAACAATCAAAATTATTCCATATGAAAATAAATAGTTATCAGATTTGGTCTGGGAAAGTGATTTAAAATTGCTGGACATATAATATTCTTGTTCCCAAATTCCAATTTTCCTGTATAATAGCTAGTGCATTTGAACTTCACCTCAGAATTTTTCAAACATTCTATGCCATATTCTCATTTCTGCTTCGAGCTCTTGAATTGTTTTGAGATTTATGTGACTTTATCATAGTAAAAGTCCTAAATAAGGCCATGCCGACATGTAAATATATAAATGTATATTGACTTCAAAGATGTTAACAATTTATTAAAATTCTCTTAATTGAGATTGGTATCTTTATACGTTTGATATTGAATGATTGCTCAGTAAATGAAATCTCCTTGAATGTAAATTGTGTCTTGTGAAGATTGTGTTAAGTCCACTTTACTTACTCAAGCTACTTCATGTTTTGATCCTTCCTGAATTTTGAGTGTACCAGATGAATGTAAAACTCCCATAGAAACTTACCAAAATTCATTTGATGGCCAAGCACATCACTCTTTTAAATCGACTACAGCAGTTCTCAGTACAAAATATTTGGTTTATCTATACAGAGATAGATTTTGTTAAGATTCAGCTGCAATTGTAACAGGCTTTATTCATTTTTTCACAGCTTCTAAGCAAATCAAATGACTAAGATTTGTGGGTGATTGTACAATTTTTTCCAATATTCTCCCACGGAAACACATTTGTCAAAAGTGGGTTTTCAATCAATAAGGACATGTTAACTGAAAAACTATCTTGTTGGTTTAGGATGGCATCTCATACTTAGGAGAATCTTTTATTGAGATTGAGAGGAAATGATTCTGCACAAAAGAAGCAAGCAGAAAGTATGAGGACACTGAAGAAAAAAGTGAGGAGGAAAAAAAAAATGTTTATTGAAAAAAGAGGGGATAAATAAATTTAAATTGTAAATGTAAATTGCAATTTAAGTAACGATTATGCATTTTGCACTTGTTAAAATATATACATTTTGTATTTTTTTTGTAATGGCAATTTCTTATTATATATTTTAAGTCCTTTCCAGACGAGAACAAGTTTCACTCGCAAACCCATTAAAAACCAGTTTGGCAGTAACTCCTACCAGAAAATTATGTGTCTGTACCTCACTTCAGCAAGAGTTGTTTTTTCACACACATCAAAAGAACCCCATTTACGACTGTCACTCAGTCAGTCATGGGTTGATTTTTGTAATCAGACTTAGGTGGTCAGAACGAATGTACGCACTCTTTATTCGCTCATGTTTTGGAAGAGCCTTTATATACGTAGTTTTTCTTTTGTTGAAAATTGTTGTATTTTATGTAATCTTAACATTTGTAACAGTGGCAAATATTATATTTACTTCTTCTGCACATGTATGGGAAATATGAATTTTAGAAGAACTGAAAATGGATCTTGTAATTCTTAAAATTATCAAATATTCTAGTATATAATTGTAGACAGTATGACTAATGCATACTAATTTTCAAAATTTAAAGATAAATGATTTTAATAAAACAATGTTCATTTATAAGAAACAGAAAAAAAGTGTAATTGTAAAAAAATATTATTTTAACTGTACAAAAATTTATTTCAAAAATGTATTAAAACATAATTTTTGATATTTTTTTTCAACATTGAAAATTACTATTTGATATATTATAAGTTAAAAATATGTTAAATTACTAAATTTTTTAAATATGTCTTTAAGAAGTGTCCTTGGATTTTTTAAGGAGTTTTAAAAATGTTTAGTAATTTTAATTCTGTTTTTTATTTATACACAGGCTCTGAAAGAATCAAGTGTTCCAAAATCACCAGCTTCAGCATATGCTCTTTTTGTGAAATCTGAAAGTAAAGAGAAAATTATTAAAAATTTAAGTGTAAGTAATTTATTATGTAATTTTAATTTTAATACTTAGCATACTCAACTTCTAAACAACTAAACCACTTTATAAACCCTTGAAAGTCTTATTTAATCTAAATGAACAGTAAATAATTACATACAATAGCTATATTTTATTTCTATGTAAAGTATAAATGGTTAAAAATGTATTTAGTTAATTTTGTGCTGAAATATTTTTTTTTTTATGCCATAGCTATCAATTTTCTGTGCTCTATTTCTAGCTGCTCAACTGTAGTCTAGTTTTGTTATGTAAAACAGTGCATCCTAACTAGTTTTCTCTTTCATAGCCCAATATAAAATTTTTTTTCTTTGTTTTTGTGAAGTAGTATTGTTTTTAGGTTAGTTAGCAAATTAGTCGAATGACTCAAACTGATGACACTTATAGGTTTTGTTTTTACATTTTACAATTAATTCTAATTTTTTTTTTTTAATAGTTAACTTTTAACAAATAGCATTTTAGTAATTTTTAACTACATAAATTTGTGATAAAAGTTCAAAAATTATTTAACTAGACAAGTTTTTAAAACATAGCCTTCCAGAATTTCAGTGGGATTCTTGAGTTTGTTTATGGAACTGAGCTTTTTAAAATCAGCTTTAAATGAAGATAATTATCTCAAATTAAGAGCAGCACAAAGTTGATTTCAATATTCATTCTGAATTCACACATAAAATAAGAATGCTCTGTGTTTGTGAAGGGCAATAAATATTTATTTGCTTTACAACTGAATTTTTGGTACTTTTTGTTCAATACTGTTGAGATACTAATAATAGTTCTTTTTTTTTTGAAAGAAGATTATAAAGAAGAATCTGTCAATCATTTCAAACTCAAATTAAGTTCAATCATTTCTTATTCAGAAACTGATAATTTTTGGGCTTTTCTTTTAATAAAATTAACTTTCTTGAATTGCTTGAGAAATTTCTTCATTTACATGTGTCAGGGATTTAGGCATTGTCTGTGAATTCAACAATGGCTCTATGCTACATGGAGAACAATTTTTTTATATGCAACTTTGTAAGCTTGTGTGATAGACCATGATTTTCCCATAATGGCTATTGGTTCTATCAATTCACATTTCACAGAAAATACTCTGAATGACAGTAAATATATTATCACTTGTGCATCTTTCAGTAAGAGGATAACTCAGTAAAAGAGTACATTGCCATGCTGATATCTTACAATATCAAGAAAAATTGACATAGTATGAACATCAGTGCTTTCAACCAGTATTGAAAGAAGTTTTTTTTATTTTATTTTTATTCTTTTAATTTTTCTAAATTTAATTTCATTAATTCTTAAAGAAACTTTATTGTTTTAAAAGGGAATATTCTTAATTTGTGAGGCATGGTCTTCACCCAATAATTTCTTTTGATAGAATATATAAAATTTTCAACTGTTATAGGATTTTTAACAGTATAACTTATTCTATATGATACATTAACTGCATTATCAACTTTAACTTTGCATTTAATACAAAATTATTTAGTATATAATTGTTTGATAGTTGAAATAAAACTATTGTCTTTATATACATTGGATGCTTTGTCCTCAAATAGACTTAAATAATTTGTTTCATTTGGCAAAATCTAACAAATAACCCAGTCTTCCTCCATTGTTGAAAATTCATAAAAAGTTTCATATATATATATATATTTAATAATTAAAAAAAGATCTTATGTTTACCTTGCTTGATGTTTCCTGTCCTTGTAAATCATTAGATTGCTTCAAAGTACTTACAGCTTCCAATTCAGTCGGTTGAACTTCAATGCTATTTGCAGCTCTCTTAAGAATACCAGTTTTTCAATCACTTATCCATTTGGAGACAGAAAACATTAAAATAATAACTAAGTATCAATTAAGTAATTAACTGATCAACTGAAAAAGATTTTGAAATTAGATTAATATTCATTAAAATATTATCCAATTAGGTTTTATGCTAATTTGGTGACTTTTTGTGGGAGATGGGGAGATATACTATGGGAGGAAAAAATAAGTATTTATAGGGATGTAATTGTAGAAAGTATTTATAGATCGTTCAAGTTGTAGAAAGTGTTTTCATACTGATTTTTATTTATAAATTTGCATTTCTGCCTAAGAAAAGGAAACTATTCAATCAAATTAGAATCTACAGGCTTGGTTCAAAGAGTCTGTGAGCTTGGATAGGGGGGGAGGAAGGAAATTATTTTTGTTTTTATAATTTAATTAGCATTATTCTCTAATTAAATCTAGCATTTGTTAAAAAAAGCATTTATGCTCTATATTAAGATATCATTAAAATAACATTGATTAATATTCACTTCAGAAAACTTTTAGTAATACAATTTGAATTACTGATAATTGATAATTTGTATTATAATTTTATTTTATGCATTTAAAAATATTATTGTGAGAAACGGTTCCATGACCTTGTTTATTTTATTTCCAATAGGGCCCATGGAACAAAAAAAAAAAAAAAAAAAAAGGTTAAGAATCCCTTATCTTTGATATAAAACTCACAACTTAACTCTTTGGTATAAAACAGTTTTTATTTTTTTTAAGTTGGGTTATATGTATTAGTAAAAATATTTTTTTTGTGTTTATGCCTACCTATACATGGCCACAATTTACATACAAAATTGGCAGCTGTTAAGGCAAAGTTTAGATCAACTGAAAAAAATTTTCGGTATTGGGTCATTGTTCATTAAGAAATTATCCAATTAGGTTTTATGCCAATATACATAATTCATGGTTGCCATTATTTTGTAGGATATTTTAAACATTATTTTTTATGTTATTTGTTTTATTGTTTGTAGTTATAATTTATTAAATCTAATAAAATAAATATTTGATTTTTTATAGGAGGCCATTAAAGAAATTGCTGATAAATGGAAAACATTACCTGAAACTGAAAAAAAAGGTTAGTTATTTAAAATATAGATATGCTAAATGCTTACATATTTGCAAGATTTTACAACATCATAATAAATTTTATTTATTAGTTTATAAAATTTTCTTTTAGTATATATATATCTATATATTTAGAATAGATAGATATTTTAATATGATGAGCTATCCAATGTAAACTGCTTAGTTGAGATATTTTTAATTTTCTGTGCATGAATAAGCATGTTTGAATTATTTTAAAAACTGATCACATAAAGCATTTTTTCACTATTTTATTTATTTTGTTAAGATTTTTTTAAAGTTTTTATTAAATCTTCATTTAAAAACCTCTTAATTTTACTAATAGTAAATTTGATATTTTATATTAATTATTCTTATACTGCACTTTTATGTATTCTTTAACATGCAAAAAAGGAGGAAATCCTTGTAAAGGCATAAAGTTTTATTAATTAATAGAAACTATATTTTTTAGAAATTCAAGGTACAAAAAAAAGAATTGTTATTAATAAAATGTTGGCAGATATTCCAGGATCATCCATAGTTACTACAGCTAATAACAAATTTTGAATTAATTATAGACTACAGAACACTTTTAAAAAAAAAAGTTTTATAAACATTTAAAAAAAAAAACAATTTTTCTATCACTTTGAATAAAAATAGCTCCAATTTTACGACAAACAGAAAATTGTATTCAGTTTTTTGTTTAATAACACTGAATAATGTGCCTAAATAATTATATTGTGACTAATGCATTTTTCCCTTTATTATCAACAAGAAGTGTAGTTTATAAAAATCCTTACCTGAAAGAGTATAGAATTTTAATGGGTAGGTTTCATATGTATAACTTTTTTTGTTATAAATTTTCATGAAGTTTTTTGCACTTATATTTTCAAAATTCTGTGCAGTATTCTGAATTTTAAAAATGAATTTTGGTAATTCTACAAAAATTTAAAAATAGAATATGCTTTTTAAGTTTACTGAAATATTGAAAATCAAAAGAAAAGGATGATTTTTTTAAATTTTATTATTTTTTTATTCTATTGGTAAACCAACCATGCATTACTTTTACTGAATCCTTGGAATTATTTTTTTATAATTAAAATATTTTAAAACTTTAAAATAAAATAAGTTTATTTAAATGTTACCTATTTAAAATTAAACAAATGTAGTCCCAGAAATTATATGTATGTTATATAGATTAATGTTTATTACAATAAATAATGGAACAAATTTGCAGAATGATTTATAATGAAAATCTATTAACAGTCATTCTTTAATTTCTAAATGTCAGAAATATATTTTTTAATATATATTTAAAAAAATTTAACTTTATTGAACTACCACCTTTTATAAGAAACATGATGCTGATAGATAGATCGATATACAAAATTAAACCACCTGCTTTTATTACTATGCATGAGGGTACCTGAAGCAGTTTAATTGAGAATTGATATCATTTTGCTCTAATCTATCCAATTGTTATTATTCATTATACTTTAAAATTAATAATTATTTATTGTAATGGTATTTTTTTTTTTTATTTAAATTCACTTTCATCATTTTAAAAAACTTTTTATTAATAATATACACTATAAATCATAGCCTCCTTAAAAAGCATTGTTAATTCTCAAATGGGAGAAAAAGGCTCAAGATGACAAACATCGCTTCAGTTCTGAATTAGAAAAATGGAAGAAACAGATGGTGGCAGATGGTAAAGAAGGACTCATTGAGAATTATGAAGAAATGAAAAAGGGCAAATCATTGGATATTGAAGAAATCCCCAAAAAGCCGAAGGAAAAGACAAAAGCAAAGTCAAAACAAGCATAAAAAGAAAATAAGAAAAAAAAAAAAACTTGGAAAGATTATTGAAAATATTTTCTTTATTAAAGTATCTTAAAAAGAGAAAAATAAATAAATTTAAAGAAAAACCATCAAAGGAAATTTTAAAAGCTTTTAAATAATGGGCTAATTTTTTCTTTTGTTTTTTTGTGGTGTGTTATATATATAAAGGAATAGATAATTATCCATTTATGTTCATAAGAAACTTAGAAATAATTTTGAATGTTATAAAAGGATAAGATGATGCTGTGAAATGTTAAAAACTATTATAAAAATTAAATTTTTATATTAATATCAAACCATTTTATTTACTTGATTTGACATAAGGGATTAAAAAAAAAAATATGCACACAGATGCAATTTTTTTTCTTGTATATAAAAAGAAAAAGGTTACTGTAGACACTCATTTTTCATAAACTTATCATGCATTTTCATCGAGATCTGAATTTTTTCCTCCCAAGTATGTGAAAAAGCTGATATCATGTGTTCATTATTAAATATGTTTTTAATAATTTGTTACATTTCTGGTTTGCTTAGTTTTTTGCTCATTTAATATATATATATATACACAAGGTGACTCTTAAATTAATTCACGACTTGTAACTGAAATAACTTCTCAGAGTCCCACCAGATACCACAAATGCACTCGAGTGGGAGAAGTATCAAAAAATTGTTTTGTGTCAGTTCTAAGCCATTTTGAAAATGTCTCCCAAAGTGTCTTATTTATTTATGTGTATTGTTAAGCTTGGTTATTAAAATGCAATACTATGGCAGTGGTTTGCAACATTCAGAAACTGATCTAAGATTGCTAGAGATCTGATAAGAAAATATATGATGTGTATATCCCTCCCCATGGAACATGCAATGTTTGACACCATTAACAAGTGAGTTTGGAACTCGAGTTGTTTATCAATACCCCACAGTTATCCTGGTGCATTGCATTAGCCACCTTATTCATTAGATATGAATTCATAGGCGATTTCTATCATTGGAGGTCATATATGAAAGATTTGGTGTACAAGACAGAAGCAAAGCATTATTAGCCTCAAAAATGTTCATAATGCCATATTGTAAGTATTAAAAAAAAAATCTTGAATTTGTGATTGACAACTTTGTGATTAGATTGTGCTAATGTATGTTCTCTGAAGGTTATCATGTTAAAAACCTTGTTTATTAAATTCCCTTTTTCCCTTTTTGCAATGACTCAAGAGTTATTTCAATTAAAAAGTTGTAGGTTAATTAAAAATCACCCTGTATATTTATATACTCTTACACACAACACACACATTGTTTTTTTAATAGAGGCATGGATAATCAAAGATTTAATTAACTAATTCAAATATTGCTATGAGAATCATTTTAAATTTTATAATGAGATAATGAATAAATATGCTTTGTATAAAATTAAAACCTATTTTATTCATATGAATAAAATAGGTTTTATATTTGTTCAGCAAATATAGGTTTTATATTTGTCTAGTTCTTATATTTGTCATTTTTGTTTAAATAGTAATAGTAAAAAATGATTGATTATTTGTCAGAAAATAAAATCACAAATATTTTCCATAAATTGTGTTTATAGAGTTTTCTATGTATTGATTTTTTTAACATAGAATATATACAATGATTTTAAAAGATTGCAATTAATTTACTAAATAAAACATTAAAAAAAGCCTTTTTAAAAAATAAATTCCTCAACATTTCTAATTTTAAAACTTCAAACAAATTAAACTAAACATTAATTAATGTTTTTCTACAGCATTTAAAATAGCTTCCATAAATCTCATACTTATTTGTAGATACTGTTATGAAACTAAACTAAAAATCTGTCTTTTATGTCACAGATTTAATATTTTTTCCATTATTTTTAAAAATTAATGGAAAAATTATCAAGTTGGTATTAACTTTAGCTCAATTTAATTATGTTGTTACCTTTTATGGAAATGTTTAACTAATTATAACATGCATCAATAAAATATATTTTTATATTTAACAATTTGCAATTAAAATAATCAATTTACTGATAAAACTATAGATTTAAATTATTTAAATAAAAATGTATTTATTAAAATTCACTAAAACATTTTCTATATTTTAAATATATTTTGACATTGTTTTATAAATAAAACTATCAAAATATTACATCTTATATCTTTTTGTGAATATTTGTTTTAATTTGGGTAAATTTTCATAAAAATGCACAAATTTAGCATCTGTCGACTAATAGAAATTTTTTTTTTTTATTTGTCTGCCATCTGGTTGGCAGCATTTTAAGCTTACATTTGGAATAACTATTCAAGAAAAAAGTACTTAGCCGAAAATTTCGTTATATAAGGATTTAATAGAAATACAACACTAAATATTTTTATTTTTCCACGTTTTTATTTATTTTTCTTGCAAATTTGAAATATAGAAAAAAAAATTTGTTAGAAAATTTCTGGGTTATTAAGATTAGTTACTAGGATTATATTTACTTAAAACTTTTTTTTTAATTGTTTTCTGTTGGGCATTCTAAAAATTCTTAGGTTTTTATTTTCTTATATTGTTGAAAATATAAATTTTAATAATTTAACATAGTTTTCAAAAAACTTTTATAAATAGTATTAAAAGAATGATAATATAAAGTCATACTATTATGGAAATAAAAACCTTAAATTAACCATGGAATTAAAAAAAGTCAACATTTGCTTATTATTATTCAAACTGTATGGGATTAAGAATTTTTATCAATTAAGTAAATAACAGCTTTGCCAGAAATAGACAATTTTTTAAAAAATTTATTCAAATAATAGCAAATCTCATTCAATAACGTGTGTTACATATATTTGTAACTTTTTCTTTATTATCAAAAGATCTTGTTAGTCTGGGTGGTCATTATTTAAAAGGGAGAGTTTAAATTACATTTTATTTTCCTAACAATTTTCATTTTTTTTTTTTTTTTTTTAGCTTCCTCAAATTTTCTTTTTATTTCATAATAGTGTACAAAGCATTTGTGTTGATTTGATTTTATTGAAACTGTTTTCCATTTCCCATCTCCCTTTTATTGATAAACAAACTACTAAGGCGTATACATAATTGGCAATAATATAAATATCTCAGCTTTAATTACAAATGTGCATTTATATTGATGCATAATTTAAAAACATTTCGATGGTTTTTACACCCATTATTATATTAAGAAAAGAAAATTGTCTAGTATATGAAAATTTGCCATTTGAGATATTCCCTCCTTCCCCTTTATTGATAATCAAAAACTACTGAAAAGAGAGAGTACGCAATACATAATGATTCTAGAAGAAATTACAGTAATCTGAGACTGATATTCTGATTATTATATTTTGTAGTATAATAACAAAAAACATAAAATTAAGGCCGGTAAGCATTAGTTAATAACAAAACATTTTGATAAAATTGGTTTATAAAGCTTAAACTATATTACGTGCAATTTATTATTATATTAGAAAATTTTCTGTTATTTTAAGTGCATGAAAATCTCAATTATTGAATATTTTTGAGATAACAATTGAAAAAAGGTACAATTTAATCTCGGCAGACAAAATAAAAATGACGTCTATATACATCTTGGAACATAATCAATATAGTCATAAGTCACAAAGAGAAGGCAGAGGAGGGAGAAAAAGCAATGACCAACAACAATTGATTCTAAAGCCTTTACAGTTTTTATGTCATATTCTAGATTTTACATGATAATGCAATGTGGGTGGTGTAGGTCGAGTGCCATATGATGCTTTCACACATCTGGTTGTTAATGGCTTCTCCAATTCATAAAGCCCATATTGAAAATATTCCACGGCTTTCTACATAAAAATCAATTAATTGGGTTTAGAAAATGTGATGAGCATTTCTTTTCGTGGACTTTCGATTGAATCACTTGGAATAATTTTCCTTTTGTGCGTATTTGAATTTATTATTATTTTTGTTTTACGTTTGTTCGAAGTTATTTGAGTGCTTTTATTTGTTTCACAATTTTCTGTAATTATAGTTGGCTCGGACTGATCAAAATTACATCATTATAAAAACTACCTTCCCAGTGATTCAATTATATTTATTCATTTCTATGAGAATAGTTATGGATTTATTTATATTCTTATATTTGCAGTTCATGTTTCTTTTACCGTTTTTTAAAGTTCTATTTTTTATCAATAATTTTTTCACAATTGCCAGCATCTTTTTGCTCTTTTTTTTTTAAATTGACTTATAAAGTTTTTCAGCTTTTTGTATGTTCTGATTACTATTTATGGACATGATCACACCACACCACACCACACCACACCACATCACTGTGCCTAGAGCTGAGTTGCCCCTAAAATATTATTTTGTGTGCTTTCATTACGGAAAATCTTCAAAATAATGAATTTCTTTTTTCTTTAATTTTTTTTCAATCAATAATTTTTCCTTGTTATAAAGCATTTTTTTCGCCATAAAATATATGATTATTATTTTGAGGATTGGGTTTTTCGTGTTCTTAACACTTTCAATTTTGGACATTTTCATTGAAATCTGCAATTTTTCTTAGAATATCTTTCAGGAGTTTTTTATACATAATATTTATTTACAAAATAATTGAGTAATTGTTAAATGATTTAGTAAAATAAATTAATTTAGTAGGAAAATTAATGCAAAATTTTTGTCTTTAAAACTCGTCTGGTGACGTCAAAGATAATTTTTATTTCAAAATGCATTTTCAAGAAAAGAAAATCGTTTGGAATTCTATTGTTGTTGTTTTTTTCAGTTCCTTCTATTAGCTCACTCTCCCTATATATATCTTGTTCAAATTTTCAATCGTTCATAAAATATTTTTATTCATCCAAAACTTCAAATACATTTTTTTAATTTGCAGTGGAAATGATGTTAATACAGTTTTCAAATATTAATTCAGTAATTAAAAAATTAATTAATTGTAGTTTTTTTTTTAGAAAATTGTATATCTACCAAAATGGCGACAAATAAACTTTAAAAAATGAATGAAAATTATTTATAAAGGATTTTCTGCAATTAACAAAAGTAGGAATTGACTTAAAATTTTTTTTTTTTTTTTTTTTTTTATATTACTTTTTTATTTTTTAATAGTGCTGTTATGAGTTTTGTTCTTACATTAAATTCTAAATTTTATGTGTAACTTGTATATTTTCTTTTGTATTTTTGTTTTTTTTTTTTCTAATTCTAAAGTTTTTTTTCATGAGGATAAAAATGGAAAATTTTAGAATTTTGTAAGAAAAATGGAATATTTTCAGAATATTTTTTCAATATTTTTAGGGAGATGTAAAAATTGTACAACTTAAAAATCGTGAGATATTTTATGGGAAGTGATCTGCTCTCTGCCAAGCTACAGATTAGCTGTTGTTTGTTCAAAAAACATTTTGCTGAAAGTTTGTTTTATGGTGCATCAAAAGAACATATACCGATGTTCATCAAAAACCTTAATTAATTTTATTCCATAGTATTTATATTCACCCTAATTACACTAGACTGAAATAAAATTAACATTCCAATTTTCCTATCAAAAAATAGATTTATTTTTTTTTTTTTCGTCATGTTTTCTCTTTTAATTAAAGACAAAATTCCTATTCAAATGACATCCTGTGTTTTTATTTATCCTTCAATTATTTGTAGCTTTCACCATTAAATATTCATTATAAATGCGTCTTAAAAAAGTTTCTTGGACTATTTTAAACTGTCTTTTCGAAATCTCGGTAACCCCATACTGTCATCATCTCCATATTAAAGTTACTTTTCCCAAGAACTGTGAATTTTTTCATCGGGGGCATTTTTAATTGGAGTGGTTTGGGAACCTTGGTTAAATTTGGATAACCTTGGCGACAAGTATTCTATGAACTTATTCAAATTTTGGTGTAAAAATATTCACAGTATTTCGCATCGGAATGGATGATAATTAAAGACCAAGGTTAAAAGTCAAATTCTGTCAGTCAGGAATGATAAGAATTTTTTCTTATGTAAGCAACGCTGTGTATGAACAGCATGATATACATTTTTAATTTTAGTGCTGTATTACTATTATAATTCTGTGCTATTATAATTAAATCATTAGAGTGACTTGGTTGAACTTTAGCGGGTTTTGGTTGAATTTTCAAAATTGAGGACGTTAGGTTCCAAACCCGGAAAACGAAGCCAAATTGAAAGTTGTATGTGTGTAAGGATGGGTGCTTGATGGCCAAGTGGCTAGCGCTCGGTACCATAGGTTTCAGGTTCGAGTACCGGTGGAGTACATGGATGTTTGTAGTGGATGGATGATCGAGTACATGGATGTTTGTAGTGGTCCGAATCTACTTTCCCGAGGTCTAATACTCTCGTAGAGCGTTGTGGGGGTAATGTTACTCGAGTCCGTAGCATATCTTCAAGTTACACGTACCCGCTGGATAGTGCTAACTGAGTAACGTGGCTGCAGCTCTTGTTCATGGCATAAAGATAATTGTGTAAGTATTTGCTAGCTGCATTAGAGAAAAAAAGAAAAGAATGTGGACTAACACCTGGGCTCGAAGAGGAAGGTGCGAACCTCCATGATATCTTTGACAATGTTCGCTGAAAAGCTGAAAAGCATCTTGCATTCGTAATGTATTGTAAAAGATTCCCTATTGTGTAGTTTGCATAATATTGCATCTGTTATTCCAAATGATAACCTGGTGGGTAGTGACTTGAGTTTTCGAACTGAATATCTTCAGTTAGAAACCCAACAAGCGGAGACAAACTAAAAATCTCCTGTTTCGGTCTGCGAAAGATGGGCATGGGTGAAAATTCATGGACCGGAAAGTACTAAGTTTGGGCTTCAAGAAGATGTAGCGAACCTCCATCATGATACCTTTAACACTATAGTTTTCGTAGGCCTGGTTGTAATTCTGCATCCACTATGTATCTGCCATTCTATGTAGCGAATGGCCTCAAATCAAAATATTTCCCATTTGAAAACAATAACTGGACCAATATAATAAATGACAAGAATTTGTTCCATATTATTGTAGTCTACATGAGCTGTAAAGTTATTTTTACAATAAAAAAATTAGACTTTTTTTTTAAAGAGTTGCATAAGGAAGTCATTAAAAGAAATGAAAGAAATTATTTAGTATATATTTATTTTTAATTCTTTGTTCGTAATAAAAATAAATATATAATGAAAATAAATAAAGAATTGATGCCATGTATTACGTAAATTTAATAAATATTTTATTATTCCTTTCGATTTTTCTAACTACAAGTGTAAAATATTTTTTTTGTTCGCAACGTATTTACTTTTGTTTAATTTTTTTTACAAGTATAAGAATATTCTGTAGAATTAAAGTTATTATTTTTTACAATTATTCATGCAATTCTGTTTATCGTGTTTCCAATTTATTCAATTTTTTTTATAGAAAAATTTCAGAGTTTGATGCAAGATTAAAACAGGTAAAATGATACGGGTTTATCTTAATAAAATAGATTATTTAAACTATTAGAAAAACAAATTATTTAGGGTTTTCGAATTTATTGTAAAAGTAGATCAGAACCTGCTAAACCTAGTAAAATTTCTATCTATATAATTATTTTTATTACTACAAATTTATTGACAAAACATGCACGACTTTAAAATAGCTCTCAACAAAGTAGATGTAGTTGTGATTAAAGAATGCATTAAAACCATAAGCCTGCTTTCATCATCGTATACTTATAAAACAATGTTTTAGAAGGGATATCAAAAATATCAGTAAGTAATAACCATTTGATTAATCACTTTTTCTCTTGAACTAGAAAAATCAAAATAAATAATAAAATGTTTATTAAATTTTATGTAATACATTGCATCCAATTTTTTTTGCTTTTTTTTTTTATTATATCATATATTATTAAGTTGGCAAAGAAAGTGATTTTTGCTTTCATTATTTAAGTGCACTGTAAAAACCGAACATATTTTCTTGCAAATCCAATATTTATTTTTATTTTTTATTATATACAAAGAAATTAAAATACTACTGTGTCCAAAATGTAAGACCAATTTTCAATTTAAAATTCCGGTTTGGTTTGGTTTGTCGCTCTACGGTCATCTTGTGCACACTTTAGGCTAAACAGGCTGGCACCTACAGTTTAAAGTGGATTCGAACCACTATAAACATCCATGGCACCGCCGGACTCGACCCGAAACCTGTGGTACCGAGCGCCAGAGCGCTAGCCACTCGACCATTCAGGCCCCCTTAAAATTCCCGGGGATTATGGAATTACAATTTTTTTCTTTTTAGGTTGCTGGCACTATCCTTGACATCTGTGTGAAATTTGACGTCAAAATATTCATTAGTGTTTGAGTTACGCTTGGCTTTGTGAGACACTAAAACTGGCGATTTTTGAAATGTCTGAATTACTTGAGCAAAGAACTTGCATTAAATTTTGTTTGCAGAAATGTATAGAATGTTGTAGAAAGCATTGGGTGATCATTCCTATATCGGAAAGAAATGTTTAGAAGTGGTATAAGCAGTTCAATGAAGGCAGAGAGCCCTCTGGACGACCATTCACCTCAACCGAGCTCACGTGCAAAAATTAAAGATTTGATGCTTGCAAACCTTCGATTTACAATTAGAGACCTTGCTGATAATGTTGGAATTTCAAAAGGATCGGTCAATTCCACTTTGGGCTTCAACGCGTCAAATCTCGATTGGTACCGAAAACACTGAATGCGCCAGCTCACACTGCATTGATTCTTCGTGAGTTTTTCGCCAAAAATGAAACCCATATCGTTCCACAACCACCGTATTCAAACCGTGCGACTTCTGTCTATTCCATGAACTCAAAAGACCTCTCCGGGGACACCGTTTTGAGTCGTTTGAAGAAATTCAATGTGAATCGCCGCGCGCTTTGAAGGCCATCCCTGCCGATGACTTTTAGCATGCATTGAGGATTGGAAAAAAAAAAAAGTTGTCAAAAGTGCGTTGTGTCCGGAGGGGATTACTTTGAAGGGGATGAAATAAATTTGGAAGAATAAATAAAGAGTCTTTGAAAAAATTTATCTTACTTTTTGAGCACAGTTATATTGTATTTTCGTTTGCAATACATTTATTTTTTTGTTTAATTTCTTTCTGAGTGATTGTAAGTCCTATGCATTTGTTAGTCTATTTTATGAGCTTAAGATTAAACAATCATTTAAATAAATAAAAAAAAAAAAAGATAAAAAAAAAATTGAATCAAACAAAATGTTACAATGGGGGGATTCTAATTGTTCACCAACATAATGAGCTTAACCTTTATGAATATATCTATTATTTTTCGATCGTTGGTCCAAGAACAAGTCACCAAAATCGAACCATTCTTCAATTACAAGTACTTATTGTTTATGGATTCATTTTGTTTATTCTCATCTTTAAGAATGCCTGTGAGGTATTTATAATAATAATCCTCCTAAACCTTTGTATGTTTTGGAATGTTCTTTTAAACGTGCAGAATTGTTTTTATTCTATTGTTTTTCACTTGTTTATTGCTGTCCAATAATTCTTTATATCAATAATATGCATATTAAAGTTCATTCATCTCAAACGATTTTTTTGTATTATAAATGATGTTTTTAGAAAAATTAGGTTAATTATCAATATAACTGTTTTCTTATGAATCATTTTCTCCCTAAACAATTTTTTTTTATTTGTTATATGTTTACAAAAATGTTAGACTAAAGGATAGTGTTTCTTTTAACTCATTTCTTTTCGTTATTTATGAATAATTTAGGGAAAATATTCTGATAATTTCGTTTTTAATCGTATTTATGTATATTTTAACTTCAAAATAATAATAGCAAAAGTAGTAACAAAATGTCCTCTGACCTGAAAACTCTTTTCTGTAACTACAATACGATTAAGTAACATATTTTTTTTTTTAGTTTAATTGTCTGTTGGAAATAAAACAGCTGTCTTACATTTAATCCTACCAGAAAAAAAGTTTCATAACTGAAAAGGTTTTTGAATAAATATTTATCTCCAAATTCGTAAATGTTTTTTTTTAATTATAATTTTAATTTAGCCTTACCGAAATTTAATGCATATTTCTTGTTCATATAACACTAATTCATTATACTTTGCTTTTGTTTCCATTTTGTTTTGTTACATTTTGTTAAATAATTTTTTAAAGTAATTCAATGCTTAAGTTTTCATAATGCATTTTAAAATTAGAAATAAAAATTTGTTTTATATTTGACAAACAATTTCACAGTTTTATTGGCTTCTTATTTAACAATAGTATCAAAAATAACTTGCAATACCGAACTAAGAAAAGTAGTTTCAAGTAATGATGAACTGAGGGCAAGATAAAATTAGACCACAAAATCCTTCTGAACAGTTTGAGAAAGCGTAGAGAAGAGTCATTCAAATTGTGGTAAAAAAAAGGCGTATGCAAGTGATGTAGTACCCACTCCTGGGGTCTATTCTTAGGTAACGTTGAATTTACTACATATCTGTCATTGTAGTGGTAAATGACTTTAGGTCAAAATGCAGTGAATTGGAATACAACGTTTTTTTTTCCTTTTAATCAGCTGGCAAACGCTTTCTAATGTCTTGGATGCTGGCAAACGCTTAGACGGCTTGGTCTTGGATGCCTTAAGGCAAGCGCTGCACAGACGTTACTCACTTTTGCATTACCCAGGGGGCGCGTGTAACTTGAAGATAAGCCACGGACGCGGAGTAACAATGCCCCGCAACGCTCTACGATCCTATTAGGACCGGGACCTACGGTTTAAAGTGGATTCCGAACCACTACGCCCATCTATGGCACCGCCGGGACTCGAACCCGAAACCTGTGGTACCGAGCGCCAGAAGACAACGTATTTTATAGAAAATTGTTACCCGTAAAATTATGGGTATTAAGTTATTTGGGGTTTGGTTTATTGCTCTACAGTTATTTTTTTTGTACGCGAGGACTATTTAAACCTACTGTTTAAAATGGATTCTGTACCACTACAAAATTGCAGCACCAGGGATTCGAACCTGAAATCTATAGTACAGAGCACTTGAGTGCTAACCACTCGACCATTAGGCCTTTAATTGTTTCGAGGAGAGGGATTTTCGTGTTCTTGACCACTTTTTTTTTTTTTTTTTTTTTTACATTTCTTTCACGAGCTAATAATTTATAATTAGATAATGCAAATTTTTCTAAAAAGATCATCTGGTGATACCAAAAGACAATTTTATTTCAAGGGATTTTTTTAAGATCAAATTGATATATATATATATATATATTGTATTTTTTGTTTGCAATACATTTATATTTTGTTTAATTTCTTTCCGAATTGATTGTAAATCCTATGCATTTGTTAGTCTATTTTCTGAGCTTAAGATTAAACAATCATTTTAAATAAATAAAATAAATTGAGTCAAAACAAAAATATTACAATGGAGATTCTAATTGTTCACCAACATAATGATCTTAACTGTTATTTTCGATCATTGTTCCAAATTGAACCATTCTTAAGTGACGAGTATTTATTGTTTATTGCTCCATTTTGTTTATTCTCATATTTACGAATGCCTGCGAGGTATTTATAATAATAAAATAATAATCCTGCTAAATCTTGAATGTTTTCGAATGTTTTTTTAAACGTGCAGAATTTTTGTTTATCCTATTGTTTTTTCACTTGTTTACTGCTATCCAATAATTCTTTATATCAATAATATGCATATTAAAGTTCATTCATCTCAAACTTTTTTTTTTTTTTTTTTTTTTATTATTATAAATGATGTTTGATTATCGAAATAACTGTATTCTTATGAATCTCGAACGTTAGTTAACGTTACAATTTAAATTTTAATAATTAAATTAATATTAATACAATAACGTGTGTGCGGAACATTTGATAATTATCTGGCAGAGTGCATGCGGTGGCGAATAAAATGTTTGTTTCCACCACAAGGAAGGACATACCACAATAAAGGTATGTTATTCTCTAGTTTTTTCTTTTTTTATCTTTTTGTTAATATTAATTTATCATTCGAATTCGGCTTCGTAAAGAACATGACTTATTTTTGACATTACAAAAAAAAAAAAGGAAAGAAAGAAATGGCGAATTAGCGAATAACTTTGGTGAAATTTTATCATATCGAAATTTTATCAATTAACAGCGATTATTATCTTTTTTTGTGACTTAGCAAAATAAAATTCCACATAATAATTTGGCGATAAAGCGATTTAATTTGGTCTGAAAGCAATTTAGGAATAAAATGTTGACAAAATATTGATATATTTTGGCGTTAAAGCGGCAATATGTGGCGTAAAAGAAAACATTAAAAAGTTGGCATAATAGTGGTAAAAATGTAGCGATAAAGCGATATAAATTGGCGTAAAGGCATTTTAGGTATAATTTTTTGGCATAATAGCGCTAAATTTCGGCGTAAAAGCGGTTTTCATTTGGCGCAAAGTATTCCAGAGATAAAAAATTTTAGTGATAAAAATTTGGCGATAAAGCATTAAGTTTTGGCGTAAAAGTACATCAAAAAAACAAGATTCACTTAGTGAAAAATTTGGCTATAAAGCGATAAATATTGGTAATAAAGCATTAAATTTGTGGCGTAAAAGCACCTCAAAAAACAAGATTCGCTTGAAAAATGGGTATAAACAGATAAATGTTGGCGATAAAGCATTAAATTTTGCGTTTCGAAAAATGGTTAAAATTTTGGCAGGATAGCGATAATATTTGGCATTAAAGCGATAAACTTTGGCTTCAAAGCCTTTTCAGGAATAAACTTTGACATAATAGCTATTTGGCTGCTAATGTTGGCGTAAAAGCACTGTTTGGCTATAAATGTTGGCGAAATAGCATTTTTACAATGACACCGAACTTCGGCAACCATTTTGTTTGTTTACTTGGCGATTTGGCAAGCCAGTAAAGGATTTTGGCGTAATATCATTTTTACAGCGCAAACTACCTTCCCCATTCATTTCTATGCTTATTTACCGACTTGGCAACTTGGCGATGTGTTTTGGCACAAAGGGTACAGGATCCTAGATTTTAACCGATTATCGAAATAACTGTATTCTTATGAATCATTTTCTCCCTAAATTTTTATTTATTTGTTATATGTTTAAAAAATATGTATATTGGACTAAAGGATAAAGTTTCTTTTTAACTCATTTTTTTCGTTATTTTCTTTGGATAATTTAAGGAAAATATTTTTCATAATTTCGTTTTTATCATATTTATGTATATTTTAACTGCAGAATAACAATAATAAAAGTAACAACACATTTTCCTCTGACCTGAAAACTCTTTTCTGTAACTACGATATGATTAAGTAATATATATATATATATATATATATTTAGTTTAATTGTTTGTTGGAAATAAAACAGCTGTCCTCCATTTAATGTTAACAGAAGAAAAGTTTCATAACTGAAAAGGTTTTTAAATAAATATTTATCTCTAAATTCTTAAATTTTTTTATTTTTATTATTATTATTATAAATTTAAGTTAGTTTTTCGAAATTTAACATATATTTCTTGTAATACTAATTCATTACATTTTGTTTTTGAAAAATTAATACATAATTTGTTAAGTAATTCTATACTTAAGTTTTCATGTTGCATTATGTAATTTAAAATTACTAATAAAAATTTGTTTTATATTTGACATACAATTTCACAGTTTAATTGGCTCCTTATTTAGCAATAGTATTAATAATAATTCGTAATTCCAAACTAAGAAAAGTTCGATATCAGATAAATAATGGTGAACTGATAGTTGTCATTTGTATGTTAGAAATGGGTAGGATAAATCCGTAAGCCACAAAATCCAGTTTGATAAAGTGGAGAGAAGAGTCATTTCAAACCGTGGTGACAAAGGGCGTGTGCAGGTTATGTAGTATCATTCCTGGGATATATTCCTGGGTATGCTGAATCTACTATATATTTGCCATTGTAGTGGTAAATGATTTCAGATCAAAATGCCCTGAATTGGAAGACAACGTCCTTTTAGGAAATTGTAACGCATAAAATTATGGGTATTGTTTGGTTTGTCGCTCGGTGGTCATTTTTTGCACGCGAGGGGCAAATTAGACCGGGACCTACCGTTCTAAAGTGGATTTCGAACCACTACAAACATCCATGTCACCACCGGGATTCGAACCCGAAACTTGTGGTACAGAGTGCTAGACGCTCGACCATTAGGTCCTAATTTTTTGGGGGAGAGGTTTTTGTGTCCTTGACCACTTTCATTTTTTTATTATTTTTTCATGATTTTTTTATACATAATATTTATTTAAATAACAATTAACAAGCTAATAAGTATACAATTAAAAAAAATGTAAAGTTTTTATAAAAGATCGTTTGGTGAAAAAGACAATTCACAATGATAAAGAATTGAGAAATTAGAAATGACTGTCTCTTTTTCTCAGTTTATATTAAAAAAAAATTTAATTCTGAAATGAGCAATTTTCAAAAGTTGTGTTAAGTGTGCAGTAAATTTCTCGAATGAAATTTGTGTTCATGAGCAAAATCAGAAAATACCCAGTTAAACATTACGACTACTTCCATTTTATTTAAAATATAAAGAATTTACCTTTTCAATTATTCTAGTGTAATATGCCGAATTTGAGAATCCACGATCTTCTGTTGCCAAGACAAAATTGAATAGTTCAAAATGATTAATTTATCAAACCAAACGGAACGATAAATTTATTGTTATTATAATGAAAATACAAAAAATTAAAAATTATACCTTCCTATTTTTTTATTTCATCGTATTTAAGATTTTTATTTTATTTTTATTTGACTTAATTTGAAATTATTATTTTTAGAATCTTTTCAGGTAAATTTGATATTATTATTATTTTTTCTAAAACTGCTTTGTTCGTTCGTATCAGTAATATGGCATTATGGGAGCAAGATTTTTTTTTTTTTAAACATAACATCTATGGCGTGATTATTAAATATTTTCATGTCACGCTATGTGAAAGATAAAAAGCCAATTGTCGACATGGGCAGACATACTTTGTGGTAAACAGAGCATGTTTAGTTCAAGAAATACCTCCACAATACTCGAGCAACGAACCTTAAGTTCCTTTTGTTCGTATAAAATACATTTTTTTTCTTGCAATTTATATGTATTTTTTTTTCCATCCAAATAATATAATATCAAGTTAGTTCCGCATTGAAATTGACAAATGAAAAATCTTTAAGTTAATTGCTATATAGCTGTCAAAAAGAATTTTGAAATGTGTAATAAAATGATTGAGCATACTGACATATGACATCACAATTGAGTATATTTTTACTGATTAGAGCATTTGAGTATATTTTTATTGATTTTAATTATTAAAAAAAAAAATTGTTCTAAAATAAAACTAGATTCGGAAAAAAAAAAAAAAAAAAATTCTTCCTTTAAGTCGCTAATATTATACAAATGTGATCTTAATTTTATTGTTATATAGCTTTCAAACGTTTTTTTCTTTCTAATGCAGCTGGCAAACACTTAGACAGCTTGGTCTTGGATGCCTTAAGACAAACGCTGCAGACGTTACTCACTTTGCATTACCCAGGGGGCGAGTGTAACTTGAAGATAACCCACTGACGCGGAGTAACAATGTCTCCGCAACGCTCTATGATCCTATTAGACCGGGACCTACGGTTTAAAGTGGATTCGAACCACTACAAACATCCATGGCACCGTCGGGACTCGAACCCAAAACCTGTAGTACCGAGTGCCAGAGCGCTATTCACTCGGCGATTCAGGCCCTACTTTCAAACGTATACCTGATGAAAATTGTAGTGTGCAGGTTGGGCAACCAGATTGCAACTGGGTGTGGTTGGGTATTAGCGAATTAAAGGAACAAATTCTTTTTTTTTTTTTTTTTCGAAGCCAGTTTTATTTCAGAACAATTTTTAAAATTAAAATTAGTAAAACTATGCACAAATGAGGCACAGGTTAGAGAACTCACAGTTTTATTTACACACGCACAGACATCACACACATACAATTAGACACAAACATACAATATTTAACACATTCAAAGGCAGACAATTATAGATTCGTGGAAAGATTCTATTTCAAAGCAGAAACACGGATACGCGTAGGGTGCGCAAAATATACTTCTTCTACAGGTGAGAGTCTGTGTAGACCAACTAATGCGCCTGGATGTCCTAAATATATTTCCTCTCAGGATGAGACTATAAACTAAACGTTACTCACGTGAGAGCCGGTTGCGCCGTACTTCCTGTCGGGTAAGAGCTACGAGGCAGACTGACCAGTTCTCTCGAACGTCACATGAGGCGCTCTTGCCAGTGTGTAGGAGGTAGGTGTGTAGGTGTGTAGTAATAATAATAATAATAATAATAATAAATAGTCATTTAGATATAAGAAATTATTTTATTCTTTGATGTTTTCTATTTTATAATAGAATGGAAGATTAGACTTGACAACAGTGTTTACAACCGTATCCGGGTAATATTTTCCCCTTTAAGCACTAGAACGTACGATCGTGCAGGTGAGGCATTTTTGAAATTTTTTCATGGAAAAGCCTAACCCGTTTGAAGTGGTGTCCTTCTCCACATGCTTCAAGAGGGGGCATAGATTTTTAAAATTATTTTTTAGTTTCATTGGTATCAATGTCTACTAAAATTTTTTAAAAAAGTAAAATTTGAATATAAAAAAATCAGGTCTTAAAGGGTTATGAATAAAAACAAAAATTTTTTTTTTCCAATTTAAGATTGTGCAATACAAAGTCGATGTGTTTCTTCCTAAAAATACATTAAAATCTACATTAATCGAAAAATTTTAATTAATAAAAACAAAATATTGAATATTTTATTCGTCAACCGTGGCGCAACAGCCTCATAGTGGGCCAAGGGCGTCTGCCTACAGGCCTATTTCTGGACAGGACATGCTTTTGATTTTACGAGGTAGAGTTGTCAGCCTTACGCCCTACACTCAACAGTCATATTAGAAAGGAACCTACGGCTTAAAATGGATTTCGAACCTCTACAAACATCCATGGCACCACCAGGACTCGGACCCGCAACTTGTGGCACCGAGGACCAGAGCCCTAATCACACGGCCATCAGGCCCCTTATAAGTATTTCACCAGAATATAAATGTTTGCATAACACATTTAACTTTCTGAATTGTTTAAAAATTGAAATTGCAAAAAAATTTTTTTTTTTAATGCCAGGTAAAAAACTGGACATCATTTACTGCAAACACTGAATGTTTTATTACTTTCAAATATGCACGACATTTATGCATGTAAGTTGGAGGAAAGTGATCTATTTAATTCTGCACTTGCTTTCGAACTATCCAAATTTGCTACAAAACCTGTAATTGATGTACTAGTTGATGATTCCTTGTACTAGTATATAAATCCGTAAACCGGTAAATCCTTTCTGTAGCCTCCAAGAGGTGCGAGTCTTTAGATGCCACCTTTATAGGTTTCCATTTGAAATTATGACACCATAATGTGGATTTAGCATAGCGGACTTTGGTGCTAACCTTAGATTATGCTGAATGTACGACTTATTTATCGTTATACAAGTAAATGTCCTCAGATCAAAATACATGGAATTAGAAAATAATCATGTATAAGTTGGTCTATATACATTGTAAATTTCGAGCGCAGTTTTTGGTTTAATTGCTGTATGATTTAGATTCACTTTTTTTTTTTTTACTACATCAATACTCGACGCACTTCAAATTAATTTTTAATTTGGTCTTTTTTTTGACTAATGGATAATGAGAGGATGACTTTCAGGGATAATTGCCCAACATTTGCGGGAGAAAATCGGAAAACTCCTACCGAAAAGCCTAAGTATGGATGCGAGGCGTTTTTTACACATATTTTCGCAATCTTCATCGAGTCTCCTCGCTTATCAAAGTAGCGACTGCAACAGGCTGCAACAACGACTTGAGTCTTCCTATATGCTAACTGTCTTCGTTACCATTGGGCCACGAGTTGGGAAATTTTTTTATTATTATTTATTTAATAAATCCTTTATAAAAATGAATATTTTTTGCTTCATATATAAATATATTTATACTTCTGTTTGTAAATTATAACAGTATCATGCTCTATCGAAATTATTATGTTGTTACTATTCTTTTTGTCCGCAAGAATATAAATTCAAACTGATAATTTTTTTATAAAATTGTATAATAATTGTTATTCTAACGCTTTAATAAATTAATATAACTAAATTAATTATTATTATGTTTTAATAATTTAAAAAATTCTTACCCATTTAGAATGTTTAGAATACATTCTTCTTTACAAGCAAGGAATCGTTTGCGATGTTATCTTTTGCTGTATTACGATAACAGAAAATAAATAAATAACTAAATAAATAATAAATAATGTCTAATAATTAGTTAATATTCTAACGCTTTAATAAATTAATATATCTATATTAATTATTATTATATTTTAATAATTTAAAAAATTCTTACTAATTTAGAATGTTTAGAATACATTCTTCTTTACAAGCAAGGAATCGTTTGCAATGTTATCTTTTGCGGTATTACAATGACAGAAAAAAATAATTAATAAATAACTAAATAAGTAATAAATAATGTCTAATAATTATTATTCTAACGCTTTTTAATGAATTAATATAACTATATTAATTATTATTATAATTTAATAATTTAAAAATGTTTACCAATTTAGAATGTTTAGAATACATTTTTCTTTACAAAGCAAGGAATCGTTTGCGATGTTATCTTTTGCGGTATTACAATAACAGAAAAAAAAATAATTAATAAATAACTAAATAAATAATAAATAATGTCTAATAATTATTTTTCTAACGCTGTAATAAATTAATATAACTGTATTAATTATTATTATATTTTAATAATTTAAAAAATTCTTACTAATTTAGAATGTTTAGAATACATTCTTCTTTACAAGCAAGGAATCGTTTGCAATGTTATCTTTTGCGGTATTACAATGACAGAAAAAAATAATTAATAAATAACTAAATAAGTAATAAATAATGTCTAATAATTATTATTCTTAACGCTTTAATGAATTAATATAACTATATTAATTATTATTATAATTTAATAATTTAAAAATGTTTACCAATTTAGAATGTTTAGAATACATTTTCTTTACAAGCAAGGAATCGTTTGCGATGTTATCTTTTGCGGTATTACAATAACAGAAAAAAATAATTAATAAATAACTAAATAAAAATAAATAATGTCTAATAATTATTTTTCTAACGCTGTAATAAATTAATATAACTGTATTAATTATTATTATATTTTAATAATTTAAAAATTCTTACTAATTTAGAATGTTTAGAATACATTCTTCTTTACAAGCAAGGAATCGTTTGCAATGTTATCTTTTGCGGTATTACAATAACAGAAAAAAAAAAATTAATAAATAAATAATAAATAATGTCTAATAATTATTATTCTAACGCTTTAATAAATTAATATAACTATATTAATTATTATTGTATTTTAATAATTTAAAATTCTTACCAATTTAGAATGTTTAGAATACATTCTTCTTTTTACAAGTAAGGAATTGTTTGCGATGTTATCTTTTGCAGTATTACGACAACAGAAAAAAAAACGGTTGCCACAGTAATATTTACAGAAAGTGAAGAATATTCTTTTTGAATGAGGGAAATGCACAGTAACCATTGTGGATGTTTACTTGCATAACATACAAGAAATAAAGATAAGGCTTGTTATCACATTTTATTGACTGCATGCTTCTGGTGTGAAGGTCGAAGAACTTGGTTGTACTCGAAAACGGATGCTTATAGCGGAAGGCGGCAGTTTAATTGAGGTCTTCCTAAGCGAAAAAAAAAAAGGCATTGTTTCGAGTGAATCATAGGGATTTATCATCTTTCACTTATTTATCCTCTTAGACTTACTTGTTTATCATTTTCGACTTTCGATCAGGCTTATAAAGGATGTTTATTCGTAGTTGTGATAAAAACCTGCAAAGATGAATTGATTTTACATAGCTTCCTCGTATTAAAAAAAAAAAAAAAAAAAAAACTATTTTATTTCTCCAGTAATGTAATTTATTATTAATTTTGTGATAGCTTGTTTGAGATAGATGATAGTTAGTGTGTTTGTTTGTTTAATTTAATTAATAAAGAGTATTAATATTTTTGTGGGGGGCCTGAATGGCCGAGTGACTATCGCTCTGACGCTCGGTACCACAGGTTTCGGGTTCGAGTCTCGACGGTGCCATGGATGTTTGTAGTGGTTCGAATCCACTTTAAACTGTAGGTCTCGGTCTAATTAGCCTAAAGTGTGCACAAAATGACCGTAGAGCGACAAACCAAATTATAAATCTATTTATCAAAGTCAGAAAATGTACCTTCTTCAGCCTCTCGGAGCCAAGTTAGACTTCTACCTACGGGTGCTCCCTCACAACAGAAGCTGTCTCATTTCCCTTTGTCTTCTGTCCATGAGACCTCATGGGTTCATGGACTTTGTCTAAAATGTTGTTATCCACTCGACGAAGTGGGATAAAAAAAAAATTTATTAAAAGCTGTTCAGCCAGTTTTGCTATGATATTTTTCAATATATGTACATAATAAAATATAGATAAAAAGAAAAAGATATTTAATTTAATTTTATAGAATTCAAAAAGTTTTGTTGTTTTAATTATTTATTTTAACTTTTAACTGATAATTTATTTTTTAAACTTAGCAGACTACATGAATTTTTAAAAAATTATATGGGGGAAAAAAAAAGTAAATAAAAAGTTCAAAGTAATTAAAGTAAGCAATTAAAGGTATAATTAAAAAAATTATTTACATTTTTTTTTTTTTTAGCATATAATTTGAAGGCAATGTTTTAATTATGCATTGTCAAAATATATGAGAAAAAAATTTTTACAACATCCTTCATGTATTCTAATTAAAAAGAAATGGTCTTACAGAGAATAGAATTTCTCACGCACGACAAATAAATTCAGGAATAAAAGGTGAAAAATTCGCCGTGAACTCCTGCGATGATATTAATTAAAGACGACGCTACTGGACAGACAAAGGGCTGACCTTATAATCTAAATTCCTTTTTGCTCATCACTGCAGGGAAAGGTCCTTCTTTTATATGGCATTACATTATTTCACACCCGTGGTCGCGGAAACTCATTAAGATATTATTAAATAAAAGCAAAAACAACGTTAAATTGAATTGATAATTTATTTTCTCGTCAAGTTTTCAGAGTATGTGCTTTATTCATTACTTTGCAATACGTCTACGGCAATGATTTTTCAACTTAAAATTTTTGTCTTTTATTTTTAAAAAAGAATAATAAATATGCCTCTTTTTCATTATTAAACTCATAAAATATTTGAGATTTAATTAATTAAAAAAAAAAAAAAAAAAAGTCAATTTTATTTTTTATAAATAGCAATTTTTGTTCGAATTTTTAAGTATTTAAAACAATAGATTAAATAATTAGTTTTATTTCTATAACTAACCGCTATGTACTAGTGACTTACAAATAACCGAGATAATTATCTAAATAAATAAAAAAAAAAAAAAAGTTATTAATTTAACTCAAAATTCAAATTTGAAGCTGTAAACCCATATAAAAATGATTCCTCAGCATGACTTCCTCTACATTCATTTGGCAACTCTCGCCAAAGAAAGGGCGCCAATGTTGCAATTTACTAGCCAAAAGCGCCAGAGAGTACAATGCATATTAGAATGCAATGATAACAAACAAATGCTAGTTTTTTTTTTCCTGTAAGTAAATAAATAAAATTTTGCTTCCCAATGACTTGGCATCACCGAATTCATTTACAACCACAGCGACAGAAATGTAGCAGAATCAACGTTACTACTACTACATCACACCCCATCACTGTGCTTAGAGCTGAGTTGCCCCTTTACAGCTTGGGAATGATGTGGGGAGAAGTCTGATTGGGCTACGTGACGCTTTGCTGTCATATGCGACCGGGACATATGGCTTATAGTGGATTGGATTCAGAACCACTACAAACATCTATGGCACCACCGGGAATTCGAACCCGGAACCTGTGGTACCAAACGTTAGTCACTCGGTCATCAGGCCCCAGATTCAACGTTACAGGCAACACTAAGCACTTCTTTAATTTGGAACTGACAGTCCAGATGTTTCATCTGAAAGGTCTCTCCTTCTCAATTCTTTGAGGTCGAAGGAACATTTTGAACATGAAAGGAACCCTGCAGATCTATTGTGTCAATATATCTATTTTAAACATTACAGTTTTTTGTTTGGCATCAGTTATCGAATTTTGAATCAAACTTCCTTAGCTCGAAACTTTGCTAGAACGGACAGTAGGTTGGAATTTTTTTAAGCCAAGAGTGATCGGTTTAAACCCAATGAGTGACTCCGAATCGAAAGCTTCCGTGTTTAAGTCGTAGATAGATACGATAAATCTGTTTATCGGAATGTCCTTCGTTTGACCTTGAAGAGGAGAGGTGCGAACTACCAGATGGCACCGATGCCTCTGTAACTGCAGTAGTAGCTCTCTGTAGTTGACTTCCTCTGACTAAAAAAACTGTAAGTCAAGAAAATTAAATATAAAAAAAAGAAATATCTTTTTTTCTTTATAATAGTATTAAAATATTTTCCTCAGAATTGAGCAAGATTTTTTACCATCTTATATTTGCGGTATGTTGCTAATTCAATACATTCACCATCATTATATTTTATACGTTACATACATACGTTCAAGTACCTGCCTATACAAGTTGTATCATTTTTAACTTAAAGTGGTGTATTAATTCCATGTTTCTATATATTTTAATTGACAAGGTGAAAAAATCTTTGAAAATGAGAAGCAGCTGATTCATATAAATATTTGAAGAATATTTTGCCATATTGCTTCATAGATGTTTTTCTGATTTTTTTTTCGTATGCCACACAAATGAATAGCTTTCTTTAAAAGAATAACATTCAAGAAAATATCTACCCTTATAGAAAGCAACACTGACAATTGAAAGTGGCGACTTTGTGATTGGTTTCCTGATCTGATACCAGCTTCTACATAAATTTTCTTTCTTGATGATACACAATATTATTTAAATTAATGTTTTTCATACATTTTTATTTCGATTTAAATCAAGGGTCGCCAAATTACATTGAATGTAATTTTCTTGAATTCCTTCCTCCTGATTGGTGATTTTTTTATATATACACTCATGTCCATAAATTAAGGATAATGAAGTTCAGGAAAAGAAAGAGACAAAAGCAAAACAAATTTGACTTATTTGTAATGTCTATTTGTTAAACAAAAGGTAAAGAGCAAAAAGATGCTATATATTTGACATAATTAATAAAAATTGCGATTTTTACTCCCTGAGCAAATTTTAAAAAAGAACCTATTTACAAAAAACAGTATAACATGGTTAGTATGATGCTTAATATGGAGTATGTCTCCCGGACGATGCAATACAGGCCTTACAACGCCTAGGCATGCTGAGTATCAAATTATCAATCTGATCTTGGGGAATATTACACCACTCATCAAGCAATGCCCTCCGAAGTTCTGGTTGACAGGTGGGAGGGGTTGACGGGCTGCAATTCGTCGGCCAAGCATATCCCACACATGCTCTATTGATTCAAGTCCGGTGAGTATGCTGGCCAATCCATACGGGTGATATCCTCCAATTGAAGGCATTCGTCTACAATGTTTGCACGGTGAGGACGGGCGTTGTCATCCATAAACAGAAATTTAGCGCCCATGGCGCCCCGAAACAAACGTACATGTTGTTCCAGAATGACATCCCGATAGATGTGGCCTGTCATCGTTACACTCTGAACATGCCGGTCAGTTCTGGAACCAAGAATAATTCCTCCCCAAACGAGCCATCCTGCACCCCCGTAACGGTGTCGTTCAAAGGTGTTCTCTTGGTGGTAACGGGTACCTGGCGCTCTCCTTATGAAAGTCCGGCGAGAATCAGACTGCAAACTAAACATGGACTCGTCGGAAAACATCACACAAGACCACTGTTGCGGTGTCCGCAATGCATGCTCTCTACTCCAGGTTAATCGCAGGCGACAGTGAGTTGCTGTAAGTGGAACACATCTGACAGGCCTACGAGCATATAGACCGGTAAGCGTCTGTACACGGTCTGCCTTGAAACTGTCGCACCGGTAGCTGAAGAGAGCTGACGAGACAGGTCTGATGCTGTGCTCCGTCTGTTTCTTTTGGCAGTAGCTGCTAAATACCGGTCCTCATTCGGCGTTGTAACTCGGGGGGCGACCTGTGCTGTCACATCTACACACATTACCATCATCTTAGAATCATTGCCAAAGCCTGGAGATGACACTCTGGGCGATTCCAAGTTCCTCGGATACTTCCAGCTGGGTACGTCCACATTCCAGTCGCCCGATAATTCTATCACGTAAAAATCATCCAAATGCTTTCTTTGTGTTATAACTATGCGGTTATTGCACTGAAAGGCTTTTAAAGCGCTTCTGAACAATTTTAGTTCTTTGCCAGCATTCCTTATATACCCTCTCTTACACTCTCGTCATTGTGACGTACTATCCGCGCCATCTGGTGGTTTCCTGTAATTTGCATATTCTTCTTCAAGATGTGATAATTCTACAGGTGAAATTTTTATTTTAGAGTTCAATTTCTGTGTGATTCTGAATTATCCTTAATTTATGGACATGTGTGTAGTATGTCGAACGTCTCTATATCACTCATCTTTATTATCACATATTGATAAAAATACACAAAAACCATAGTTGTTTATGGGTTTTCAGATTTTTTATTTTACAGTTTATGCATATTATAGTATATATAATTACATTAGTTCAATGTCAAAAGGATACGTTTAAGATTTTTTTTTTTAAATAAGAGAGATAAATAACATACAAGGCATAATATATGAGACATTCATTTGGCCATCTTTATGTGAATGCTCCATTTTGTCCTTCCTTATTGGTTTCGGTTCTGTAAGACGTCTTTCAAGACTTTGGTGCATCTCACTTGTTTCAACTTAGAATGAAAAAAAAAAAAAAAACAAGAAGCCAACGCAATTATTATTAACTACACAATTATATCTTTCAATCGACTCCTCACTTTGGTAGTTAAACTGTAGGTCCTAGTCTAACTAGCCTAAAATGTGCACAAAATGACCGCAGAACGACAAATCAAGCCAAACCTCACTTTGGCAACCTCTTGTTTAAATCAACAGTAGCCGTCCAGTTTGCCAGTTGCAATCTCTGTTTTCAGAAACGAGGATACCAAGACGGCGATTGCGACAAAGCGTGTAAAGGGCCTCGCATCTATAGTTTTTCAGGTTTCCTACCATACGGCATGCAAATTCTAGGATCATCCATAAAATCCCCCCCCCGGAAGCACTGTCCTCCCCCTCGACAATGGTCAGTAGGCTTTGTATGCTGTGCGTAGTATACGAAGCCCACCGACGCTCAACAATAACAGAATTCAAAACTAGAATGGTTCAGAATTCTGTTTTTTAATTGAACGATTCATTAGTTCACGACATTTTGCAATTGACTGTATATGTATGTTTTTACCGAGTTAGACCAGAATTTCCAGGCATGAACACATCAAAATAGTTTATTTCCATCCAATGTGTTAATGTCTGGAAATTCTGGTAAAAAAGCAAAAACAGATCCACTAGCCCTGCTGTAGGACAAATGAAACATGTAGTGATGAAGATTTTTTTTTTTTTTGTTTTTTCACTTACGAAGAAAGATTCGAAGGTTGAAATGTTTATATCGACATCCTGACTTTTGCAAGAAGTTAGTTTTATCATAAATATATCGCAGTTGTTAGAACATTTCACCATTTACTTAATTTTACTGGTACAAGGTGAAATTTAAAACAGAGATGCTCAGATTGCCGCTTGCCACATCCATTTTATTGAAAAACCAAGTGATATAAAAAAAATTTTAAGTCAATTCCTACTTTTTTTCACTATATTGCAAAAGGTCCTTTATAAATAATTTTCATTCATTTTTTTAACTTTATCTGGCGCCATCTATTGGTAGATATATGCGACTTAAATCTAAACTAAAATGAATTAATTAAATTTAATGAATGAATAAATATTTTTTTAAAAAAACTGTATCAACATTCAGTGTCATCCACTACAAGTTAAAAAAATGTATTTGAACTTGAGTGGATGAATAAAAAGTATTTTATAAACGATTGAAAATTTGAACTATATATATAGGAAGGGTGTGAGCTAATAGAAGGAACTGAATAAGAAAACATGATTTGTAATTTTTCTTTATAAAGATTTTCCTTTTTCATTTCAGTGTTAAAAAAAAAAAAAATAATAAGATTTTGAAGAAATATCAAATTCTGAGAATAGGATCGAATATTTAATTCAATAAAAAAAAAAAATAAACATCTAAATATTACAGAAACATTGATGACTAAAAGGTCAGATATTTGTCAATAACGGAGCCACCTGAATACTGGATACCTATCTAAGTATTTTTTTTTTTCTCGATATTTATTATCAAAAACTATGCTTTGTCTTAAAAACTAAACAAAGTAGACACTGCTCTTGCTAAATAGTTTGAATCATCACATATTTGGGAACAGATATTTTTATGCATGAAATCGTTAAATAAATACTATTTTACTGACAACTTTAATCCTTTGTTACTTGAAATCATTAATTAAATTACTATAATGTCACTCATCGAATAATTTATTTGCTTTTTTTAGTATACTGTATTATATTACTCTTCTTCTTCTTCAATGGCGCAACAGCCCCATGGTGGGCCAAGGCCGTCTTGTCTATTGGCAAATTCCGAAACAATGGATGTTTTCTTTTTAAGAGGTAGGGTTATCAGCCCTATGCCCAACGCACTACAATCCTATTATACAGGGACTTAAAGTTTAAAGTGAATTCCGAATCGCTACAAACATCCATGGCACCGTCGGAACCCGAACCCGAAACCTGTGCCACAGAATGCCAGTGCGACTTTATTATTATTATTGTGTTGTTGTTGCTTATCCCCTTGATTTAGAATCCTAAACCAAGTCCAGTAGATCATGCTGCACCAATAGATCGTAAACGGTCCTCCCTCATTCAACAGTTGCCTCACAGAGGCACCAATACAATCGATGAGATGAGAGGGAGACGCGATGGCCGAACAATGAACAAAGGGTAAATGTCTTCTCGTCTCCATTGAAGGTCAAACTCTTAGTGTGGCCAGTTGGGGCCAGCGAGACACGCTCACGCGCGATGAATGAATAATCTCGCCGGCCCTGGGCCAGTCCTTAGTGTAGCTAAAGCCGTTTGTGCACATCTAGGACATGAGCACTGCAAGGACATACCAGGATATTTAGCGGCGTACCATGCATGAATTGGTGGCGACCTCCAAGCGGTATTCACTCTGGCTAAAGTCATGGAATGAATCTCTGAAACTAACAGATTGGAAGAAGAAGCTTTGTGAAGTTCGCAAACTTCCCTAGCGAGTTATTATTTATATATTATATATATATATATATATATATATATATATATATATATATATATATATAACCCCCTTTTTGTTCTTTTTGATTTCCTCGCCTATAATTAACAAATACGGTAATTGTACCTATTGACCTTGCATTCTCATAAAGCTCTCAATATCAGAAAAGAAAATTATATCCCTTACAGAACATTAAAAAGAAAAAAAAATATATTTGGTTTTCTCAAGAAAGATGAAGTGAAACTAGAAATTCGACTCCAAATCAGTTTTTATTTCACCACACACCGAAAGCGAAAATGGCAATCGTCTTAATCTAAACGTGTTTTGGCTTTTTTGATTGGCTGGTCAGTGTTACAGCACTCGGCTGTAACCACTCGTATCTCATTTTCTCTTTATTTCTGTTGCCTTTTTTTTAGCTTTTGCTTCGACTTATTGACAGAATTCTTGAATCAATTATTTTATTATTTGTTTGAATATTTAACCTTTTTTTTCCGCTGTTTTTTTCCGCTGTATTTTTATTGATTCATACAATTTTATAATTATATAGATGAGTCGATAATTATTCATACAATTTTATTAATTATATAGATGAGTCGATAATTATGTCATTTGGATTTTTTATAATGATTTTATTGTCACTGTGACTTTTGTGATCATAAATCACAAGAAAATTAAAAAAAAATAAATAAATAAACTTCTTATTTCATAAATGATTTATGAAGGTTAAATAGTTTATTATTATTGCAGTTAGAAAATAAATATTTAGCTTTTATCTTTATGTCGATGGATATATTGATTAACTATAATTTTGTTCGACTCGTGGCAACGTGTAATGCTGGTGAGCATTAGGGCTGAGGTTCAACCCACTGGCGGCTGTGTTGTAGACACTGTTTCAAAAGACGAGGAGGCTCGAGGGCGTTTGAAATGTTCAGCAGCTTGCCTAGTGAGTCGACTACCTGGTGGGAATTTTATGGGTTTCCTCCCATACGATACGCAAATGCGGTGTAGGGCCCTCTAAAAATCCTCCCGGAAAGCACTGCCTTCCTTATTCAGCGACACGGAGTCCAGTCAGACTTCTACCTTCGGGTGTTCCCTCACACAACAGAAACTTCTCTCCTTTCCCTCCTCCCATGAGTGCAATGCTCATGGGATTTCCGTTCCGTGCTTCCGGACTCTGAGGATTATAACAATAACATGTCTGTATATATATATATATATATATATATGTTGAAACATTACAACAATATATATATTCTTGCAATGTACGTTCTAAGCGTTATGCCGAGAACAACCCCACTGTTTTGTGATGAGAGAGAAGACATTACCTTCCGGAAGGACTTTCAGGGGTAAGCACCCCATATGTGCTTATTGTAGGCTAGGCTCCCGAGAAACTTCCATGAGCCAGTTTGTCCATCATATATATATATATATATATATATATATATATATAGGCTGATTCAACAGTCATGGAACAAATTTTGAAGAGTGGTACAGCTTATTAAAACATACATTTTTTTTTGTAGAAGAATACATGGTCGGAAGTGACGCGTTGAGCACAAAACACAAAAAAGGAGAAAAACATTATTTACAACATCGTTGCAAAGTGCTTCTTCGACTCTATATTTACAATACATGTTCAAAATTGCGACCATCATGCTTGGTAGTGTCGAAGGAATGATTGGCTAACAGATACCAGGCATTTCTCCCATGCTCGCAGCCGCAATGGACAATCGAGCAACAAGGTCCTCAATTGAGTCAGCTGGAGTCTCATAAATGAAAACACAGTGTAAGAATGAAATGGAGTGCTCATCGGGATTGCCAGCCAAAGGATTTGAAATCCGTCACGTCATATCAGTTGGAGCACTGTACAGGAGTGTTGCGAAAAATCCGCTTGAATGCGTACCGCAACGCGTCACTTCCGACCTTACATTCTTATACAGAAAAAAATGTACATTGTAAAAACACCACAAAGAAATGGCGGGTTGAGGTACAAAAAAAAAAAAAAAAAAAAAAAAAAAAAAAGTTTAGGCATGAAAAGAAAAAAAGTACTTACGACATCATTGCAAAGTGCTTCACTGACTCTATATTTACAATAAATGTTCAAAATTGCAAACCATCATGCTGGGTAGTATCGAAGGAATGATTGGCTAACAGATGCCAGACATTTCTCTTCTTTCGAACGGACTTCTTTCTTCTTCTTAGTTCCATGACCGTATATACGGAATGATTCAATGGCCATGGAATTAACTTTGTGGTGTGGTACAGCTAAAAAAAAATTTTTTTTTGTAGGGTCGGAAGTGACGCGTTGAGGTAGACATTACACGGAAAACTTAAATTCCGAGTTAAAAATCTCTGCTATTGAAATATTCATAATATAAAACTTTCTAAATAAAACATTAAAAATTACACTGAGATTTAATGACTTGAAAGGTGACAGAATTTTTATTGTTAAGGAGATCGTGAAGTTAAAAAGTGTGAGTACAACTGATTTAAACCACAACATTCTCTTTTTTTCCTTCACCTTTGCATTTGTGTTTTTCGAATTACGAATTTTTCGAATTCCCCTCAAAGTGCTGACACAGCATAAATTAATAACGCTTCTTCCATATCAGACGTCAATTAAGACTATTTCTTTCACCAGAAACGTAAAAGCTGTTAACTGCTGCCGGCTTTGGTATTTTACGAATTCAATCAGATTAGGAGGTGTTTGGACAGCGGTAAAGCTCCTTATCTACCCCGGAAATCCTCGAGCGGAAGATTATTTGAAGAATTTTGAGTATTTGTCACAAGTTCAAGAGATTAATAGATGCTTATAATCAGGCACTCTCCCAGGATTTTGTTTTGAGGAGAGGGTTCAATAAAATAAAGAGTAACCATTCGAGAAAGCTCAATCGATCATACTAAACTATAAATAATAGAAAAGTATAAAAGTAAGAGTAATATCTGTAAATTTTATATATAAGTTATTATTATTAATATTTTTTTATATTGCACTCATTTGATTCAAATCCATAAAAAAAAAAAGAGAACATTGAAACTGAGAAGCATTGAACAAAAAAAAAATCATATGAAATACTACTGTGTCCAAAAAGTAAGACCAATTTTCAATTTTTCTAAAAAGTATGACATTTTAGAAATGGCGTTTATGGTATGTTAGGGATAACTGCTCGCCATGTGAGTGTCGTATGTGAAGAAACCCTGAGAGCTCTCACCAGGCATCTTGACTATCAATATGTTACGCTTTATAAATGTTACCACAATCACCGTTGCTGAAAGCGGTGATTGCAACAGACGCCGCAAGCGAGTTCAAACCCGAAACTTCTTGCTTGTTAGTTGCGTACATTACTATCTGGCTTATGAGTATGTGAATTAATTGTGAGTCTTAATTGGAAAATTGGAATTTACTAGATGAAATTTCAAGAAGAAAGACGTGTTTATTCAAGCAAAATATATTTCTTTTTAAATTTAAGTTCTATTTCTCTAGTTACTTACAAATTTATTTAATAAATGTCATCAACTTTTCAAAAGTTAGGAAACACTGGTATTCCCGAGTCGGATGAGTTAAATAAAAAAAAAAAATAATAATAAAAATGAGTGAATGTGAAGTCATGTTTACAGAAAACATGACACAGAAAAAAGGTAAGGATTTTTCTAATAGATTGTGGAGTAAAAGAAAAAAAAAAAAAAAAAAACGTTTATAACAAGATGAAAAGAATAAAAAAATCAACCCTCTCACTTTGAAGAATGTTTTTTTGCACTTTACTTAAAAGGATATTGAATTTCGCAACAGAAAACTGGATGTTTCAAAGAGAACAAGTATTAAGCAGCGGCAACCATTGAAACATTTTACTTCCTCAGAAACGAACTATTCCGTTACGGATCATCACGTTCTTCCAGACTTCTCATGAAAGGAAGTAGATCACCCAGCTGGGCAAAGTTTCCATGAAAGAAAAACAGACTGCGAGTATATACTTATAAAAAAGGGAGTCTACATTCCATTTTTTTTTATTTTAGCCACCGGGCATCGGGTACTGCCCGGCTGCCCTGAATAACCCTAAAATGTACCCCGGGGACCAAAACGGAGGGAATGTCTGTAAGCTGACCCACATAAGAGATGCGCTTGCTACAGGTGAAAACTCCATGTTCCAGGTCATAGAGGCTTTCTGCTGGGTCAACAAACTACCTGTTTCGAACGTCATGCGATTTCACGATCAAGGCTACGTACGCGCGTTCGAATAACGTCTTCATGAGGTGTTTGTTCGATAAACACGGGATAACGCAGGCATTTTTCAGAGCAAACAGATCGAATCTTTTGTTCTTCTCAATGGCGTGTTGATTTTGCAACCACCCCAAAGGTGAACAAACGACAGTGTTTGCGTGCGTAGTACGTCTGGCCTTGTTTGGGAGTACAGAAACCTTTTACTTGCAAGCGCAAGAGATTGACTGACAGTAAATGACGTATAAATAAGTGCGACGCCTAAAAATCGACTTTTAAGCATAAATCCATTTTTTAAATATTTTATTACATTTATAAATTGATACGTCACTTGAAATACAAATAGACCACATTTTAAAGTTTAAAAAAAGTTTCCAAAGATTATCTGAAGATTCGATTTGGAATTGTGATAAAAACACGTAAATGCGATTAATTATATTTCTAGCATTTTTTATTTATTTTAAAAATATGACATTAAAAATTATACATGAATATTTTATTAATAATTATATATACACATAAATTATTTAAATAGTGACCATTTTCATTTTGAAATACAGATATTCCTTGAAAGTTGACAATTGATAAGCAACAAAAAGTTTTAAAACACTATCCCCCCCACCCGAAAAGAAAATAATTCTTTTCTTTTTATGAATTCATATGCAGAATATTAGGACGTCAATGATTAGAATATCTACTAAACTAGTTTCGACAGTTAAAATTTAACTAGCATACAAATAGAAATTAGATTCTTTTTCTTCTTTTTTTTTTTTTAAGATTAAAAGTCAAATTCTTTCCGGAAGATACATTATAACTCTTTTCAACGTCGATTTTAATAAAACTTTGATAGTTATACTTCAAAATAATTCTAATGAAAAAGTAATTACGTATTTTCCAATATACATTTTTGATCTGATTGCATTTTTTACATTTTAAAGGTAAAATATCCAATTACTTTGTAGAAAAAAATATTCTAAAAAATTAAATAATCTAAATGGTAATGTTCCCGAATGCAACACGTGCTATTGAACAATTTGTGCCATAATTTTTTTTGTCCCCTTTTAATTCAACTTATTTAATAAAAATAATTTTTCAATGGCAAACATTTAATTCATCTTATTTTATACAAAATAATATTTTTTAAGTTTTAAAAATATGTTCTTTTATTTAGAATTTAGAATGTTTTGTTTATTTAAAAAATTATATTTTTAATGAAAATTTCCGTACCGTACCTAACGATAAATTTAATAAATTATGTAAATGCAGATATATTTTAATACTATTTCCATAAATATTCACATGCACTTTATAAAAAAAATTACTAGACTTTTTACCTTGACAGCCTAAATATTTGTTCTGCAAAAATGTTGCAAAATTACACGAAAATTCTTATAAGTGTTACAATGCGAGCGAGGATTAAGATGGATTTTATTATTTTTTCTCTTAATTATATAACAAATCCAGCAAAACTATATTAAGGTAATATTTTGATTTTGCTAATAATAATGCCATTACTACATCACAAAATGGTCGACAAAAAATCAAAATAAAATCGAATGAAACCGAATATTTCGAATAAAATCGAATAAAAATTTCGAATAAAATCGAATGTTTATGCGAAATTTGAAGCTTTGTGATCACATAGAGATGTTTTTGTTTTTATTTATAAGCACTATTTAAAAACGATATTGTAATACGTTAATTAATCAAATATTCAGCAATTATAAACATCAATTGTTTTTATTTTAGTAACTTGGGTGTTTTTAATACGTTTTTATTAGCTTCACCTGTATGTTTGTGTGTTTGTATGTATGTATGTATGATTGTATGTATGTAACTGACTTTTTCCCCTGAGATCTGTTTCTCCTCATATACACTATTTAAGCTGCAAAAGAAACATTTACAGGCATCTTTCAGAACGAAAACAGTTGATTCTTTTTAATACGCTTTTATATTAGTTTCACCTGTATGTTTGTTTGTAACTGACACTTTGGGCTCGATTTTGCCCTACTTTAAGCGATCAAATTTAATTTAAGCGTTGTAGACTTATCAAGGACCGACGACACTGAAATATTTTGATGAGTTTATCATCTCATCATGATTAGGATCGCCAGATTAGAGATTTTATTTTAACTTATGAAGAGCAATTTAACCCATGTAGAATGAAAGTATTCAGTAAAGACATTCAAACCTACGTGGGACAGTGGCACAACGGACTATTCGCATTTAGCCTTTGTTTTACTCACAATTACATTATTGTAAGAACTATAGTTCCACTCCTCCGTACCGGGACCTCATTTAAATATTATAGTTTAAAAACACTAAAAAGCATGCTTTTAGAGTTAATCAAACTAAAAAAAAAATAAATTAAGAGTTTAAAAAAACTAAAAACAAGCTTTTTAGAGTTAATCAAACTAAAAAGTAAAAAATAATTGTTAACGTAAGAATAAATGACTGACGAAAAAATGAATTCTAAAAGCGTGGGGTGCTTTGTATGACATTTTTAAACCAACTCTGCATTAAATAAACTAGTGAAAATTATAACGATTGATATCGAGCACCCCACGCTTTTAGAATTCATTTTCTCGTCAGTCATTTTATTCTTATGTTAACAATTATTTTTTTTTTAGTTTGATTAACTCTAAAAGCGTGTTTTTTAGTTTTTTAAAACTATTAATTTATTATTCTAGTAAGTCTGGCTGTAACTTTTTCAAACAAATTTCACTTGTTAGCTGGTTCAGTTAAGATTAAACTTTAGTGACCAGTTATCCAGAAAGAATTTTAAAAATAATTTTTTGTGAGGAAAAGTTGCTGACTTTAAACCTTGATCATTGAAGCGTGTAATGAGAAAGTGAGACAATAAGCTGTTGAACGATGAATAACGACACAGATGTTCGTAGTCGTGTCAGAAACTCATGACTAACAAGGGAAAAACAACACCACGTAAATCGGTTTTGTTTCATTTTTTTTTTATTGTTTTGAAAGACTTGAACATTTTTCTAAATAATCGATGAATCATTTCGCTTTACACTGTAATTTTTTTTATAGAAATAAAAATCTTTTTGATTTTTTTTTTCAATTCCTACTATTAGTTCACACTCACACTATATATATTTATATAACTTGTTCAAAATTTTCAATCGTTCATAAAATACATTTTATTCGTCCACTCAAGTTTAAATACTTTTTTAAACTTGTAGTGGATGACACGTGATGTTAATACAATTTTTTTCAAATATTAATTCATTCATTAAATAAAAATTAATTAATTTTAGTTTCACATGGGAGAAAAAAATTTCTCTTATATAAGATATTTAGCAGGATATAAATTTAGGAATAAATACCGTCAGTGGCGAAGCCTGTAGATCGCTGGAAAAAAATTTCTTTTTCAGATTCTTTTTTTCATTCTGGGTTCTAGTCTGAATGGAACAAAATGGAAAATGAAGCTGTGAATAAATGAGTGAGAGAGATGGAAAGTGTGTATGTGAGAGAGATGCTTTTTTTTTTCTAACTTAAAAAAAAAAAAAAAAAGGAATGAAAATTATTTATAAAGGACTTTCTGCAATAGAGTGAAAAAGTAGAATTTACTGAAAATTTTTTTATATATATATTACTAGTTTTTAATTTAAGAAACTCTCTTTTTGATTCTGAATATGATCTTTAAGAATAGAACGAAAAAAAGAAAAATTTAGAACGAAGAAGTAGAATTCGGAACAGAACGAAGAAAGAAAAATTTCACTAATGATTAAATATTCTGGTTAGGTAAATATTGAGAGTAAAGACTTTAAATTAAAAAACCTTACTGGACACAATGATTTAGATAATACGAAAAAAAGGAACTTACTTCCTTTTTTAGTCTATAGTCTCATTACTGAAAGTTATTCATGGAATATTTTAGGTTCTCAATATTTTACTATTCATGAAATAGCAGGAATAAGTCTACATTGTTCGGCTAAAGTAACTACTATATTTAATTTTTTATATGTTTTATTGCGAAAAATACATGAAGATTATAAAATTTGAAAATTACCTTAAAAAGCTGTCCAAATCATTTTGCAATCACAATATATGTACAATTAGCAACATACACAATTGCAAATAAAAATACTATGCATAAAATATTCACTAATAAAGTGTTTTATGAATCTTAAAAATCTTTCTGCTTTTTATAGTAGAATGATATGTGAAAGAAATCTAAAAAAAAAAAAAAAATTAATCAATAAAACTGAAATCTATTTATGAATTTCAGTTTCCTTTTGTAAACATACTGTTTTAATTGAATATAGACATAGTTGACATTCACTGTTGTACTTGTTGATAAATGACAATCGCAATATTTCAAGAGCATCAACCAAATACAATAGTTTGTAATAATATTAAAATCAACAACAAATATTGTAATATAATCAATGGTTTCTATTAGCTAAACTCTAATCTACATCAATTAATGAGTATTTTTAGTTAATTCAATTACCAACTGGTTATCATTTCTATAAACAATTGTGTATGTTGTCGTCTCAAAATGCAAAAAGATATTTTTTTTTTTTTCTCCAGGAATTTTTTGAAATATTTTTGTAGTTATTTCTATTATTTATATCTTGAAGTGCAGATTTATATAAATTTCAGTTTTATGTTATAGTTTCATATATTTGTCAATAACGACCACATCGCGTTCTCATGGTAAAATCACCCATTAAAACAAAATATGAACAGAATATTTTATCAGAATACAAACACGGATAACCCTGTTCTTATCATTAATCATTATTTTCTAACAACATAGAATAACAATACGAGTAAACGGGAATCGATGTGATATACTGTAATCTCTCTTTACGTTTATCTGGCAACAGCTACTGTAGCGCACCAGCAGCGGTCTCTATACTGACAGGACTGCCTCTGTAATCGTCAAGAATTCTCTTGTGTGGTTAAATGTCAATTACCTTACAATGCCCTTACAATGTCATACCTTAATTTATTCTTTTTTATATTAACTCTCAGTATCTATCCGTATGTAACTTAAAATTAAATAAATAAATCTTGCATAACTTGGGTGTGTTATAATTAAGCCTATTTCTCCGTTTCACAATACTATCATTAAATTTTACATTTCAGAGAAGTAGTTACAAAAAATATTGCAATCATATTGCATGATTTTTTTTTTTTTTTTTTTTTTTGCTTTTTAGAATTTTTATTCATAAATTCTATACGCTTTTCGATGAATCAGCCATTTTTCGTTCTTTGAAATAGCAGTCTAGCGTACCTCTTGCATTCAAAACAGGACATAACTAAGAAAGACATCTCGTATTCAATCTCACGTAAGAAATTGCTCAAGTGTATGGATTGATTCATATCTTTTCATACAATTCAAAAATGGCATCATTTTATATCCCATTTCTGCCTTTTATCATCATGGATCGATCGAAAGTGGAATATATTTTTCTAACGTAATATTAAGACTCAACGATGCGTATTCGAACTAACCACCTGTGCAGTTTCGAATACGCCCTCGACTATGATGATGTTGGGAAAAAAAGTCATTCGAATTCGAATGAACGATTTCTGTCAAAATTTCTGTAAGTCGTTTTCAAAACTAGACGGATGACGTCACAGTGCTGGTGGTATTGCATTGTTTTCTTTCTTGCGTAGCTCAGAAACAGGTGATTTTTTAAAAAAACTTTTTTTTTTTCTATGTTATGCACAGAAAAATAGGGAAATGCATAGATTTGTAAAAGCAGCCAGATGCATTTAATCCCCTAAATAACTAACTGATGGCAGGATATTACATAAATTAAAAAAACGTTTTCAAATTTGTAACCAAGCAGAAAAGTCAATAGTTGAATGATTTATTATCCATAGAATATATACCTACCGTTTTGGGAAGCGGAGTTTTTCATGTCCTTGATCACTTTCAATTTTGGTTGTTTTCACTGAAATCTAAAAAATTTTTTTTTTTTTTTTTTTTTTACAAAATTTCTTTTTTTATTCATACTATTTATTTGCAAAATAACTAAGTAATTAATAAATAATTTAGTAAAAAATTAATTCAGAAAAAAAAAATGAATGCAAAATTGTTCTAAAAGATTGTCTGGTGAAATAATCGTTTGGCAAAGATAATTTTATTTCATAGTGAAAATGAGATTTTTCAAGAAAAGAAAATCGTTTGGAATTCTATAGTTTTTTTTTTTAAAGATTGTTGTTATGCGTTTTATCCACAATCCTATCTTAACGACTAGTGAATAGTTAGGTTTTTATTGTACGCTTTTTTTTTTTTTTAGAAAATAAAAGGATAGATCAAAACCAAAAAAAAAAAAAAATAAAAATTATAAAATCGAAAATTTATAAGAATATGGTCCTGATTATGGCCTTTTTTTTGTGTGTGGTTAATTTGTTTACTTTACAGCATCACTCTTCAAATGGCTCTCACCTGTTTTAATAATCCCTGTTTTACTTGTGTTTTATTTCAAATGAGTTCATACTCTGTTTATTTTTTTTCAATAGTTTTGGCATCGACAACTGGTCCCTAATTGTACTGAATTTAAGTTTAACTTTAATTTTTTTATTTTTGCATTTTACTTTTTATTATTAGTATTTTTAATCTTTTTTTTTTTTTTGAGTACCATTTAACTTGAATTTTTGAAACTTTATCTTGTATTTCTTACTAACATTAATTAAGCAGCCAATTAAAATTTAAAGCATGTTTATGAATTAAGATGTGGAGGTTTAAGGGGTATTTCCCCATGTAGATATTTCGTAATCAGTACGCCAGTTGCCAGTCTTAAATCAAATTCTAAATTTTATGGATGACTTGTAAATCGGCCCCAAGAGATTATATTTATTTATTTTAATTTATACTTTTTTTTTTTTAATATTCATTTCTAAAACTTTTGTTTACAAATTTGTGTTGATCCTAACATCCTAGCATAGTGCATTTTTTGCATATATCAGAAATTTAAAAAATTATGTGTATGTGGAGTTCATGCATCCAGACTTGCATATATTATTGAAAAAAAAAGCTCTGATTTTTAGCTTGCAATAAATTAGAAAATTTTAAATGAAATATTTTCTAATATTATTTTTATTAAAACTACAAATTAATCATATTCCATACTTTACTCTTTTCGTCAAAATCTGAAAATCTATTTTAAAAAAGTTTATCTCAGAAATATGATATATCATATTTCATAAATGTGTTTAAGCATATTTGTAAGTCATATATCATAAACATAATATATAAAATTTTTAATCACATTTTTCATAGTAAAAATGAGTATGTCATGTTTTTTAAAGTAAAATAATTTTTTAAAGTATAATTAGAGCATTTTAATAAAATATTGTTTTGAAGATTTCAAAAATTAATAATAAATAAATATTAAAAAATACAAGTACATTTTATTGATGTCAATAAAAAATCACTGAAGATCTAAGTTAATCTGATTATTATTATCATTTATCAAAAAGAAACGTCATCTACGACTGCACATTTTTCAAAACAATAGCATTTTTTAAAAAAAAAAATTGTACAATCATTTTTACGCACATGTTGATTATCTATTTTCTGAGAGAGAATTTGTAAGGTTTTCCTTAAGAATAAAATGTACGTGTTTCTAATAATTTGTGCATTTATGTTAAAATTATACAAAAAAAAAAATGAAGTTTTTATTTCATTTAAAAAATGTTTATCTATATTTTTATTTAAAAAAATATTTTTACATTTGGTAATTGAAATTTCTAGAATATTCAATGATTTAAAAAGAATTACGAAAATCATTTTGTTTGCTTGCTCTAGTGATTATTTCTTTTCTGTTTTGAAATTAAATTATTATTCTTGAGCAGATTTAATTAAGCGATAAAGATATTCGTAAATAATAAATTTATTTTACTCTAATTTATATTTATGAAAATACTCATGAATAATATTAAAAGTATTCTGAATAATAAGGAATATTTTAAAAAGAAAAATATATCAATAAATTGTGAATTACTTATGATTTGTGCGTGCAAATTTGACGAGGACGAGGTGGCCGAGCGGTTAAGGTGATGGACTGCTAATCCATTGGCTCTGCCCGCGTGGGTTCGAATCCCATCCTCGTCGAAGATGGCTTTTTTATTGCTGTTCTTGTATATAAATAAAATAAATCATTTAGTCATTCTTCTCTTTAATTGCGTATATAATTCACATAAAAAATACAACAAAATTAATAAAATATATTATATTAACATTTTTTTTCCAATTCTCTAAGTAATAAGAAATTAATTTTTTGTTTTTTTAATATTAATTAACAGATCGAACGTTTTTTTTGATTTCTATTCAATGTAAACTATTTAAAATAAATGAATTTTTATTTTTGAAGAAAAGCGCTTTTTTTAATATGAATTTTTAAAAGGGAGTTTTTTTAAATTTTCTGCTTATTTAACACATAATTAATAAAAAAAAAAAAAATCAGATATATATGTAAAAATAAATTGAATTAATAATACATAACTATCGAAATAACATGTTAATCTATTATTTATTAAATATTAAACAATCATTTTAATTAATTAAATAAAACAAATAAAATAATTACAATAATTTTGCATCATCTAAAAACTGAAATTTTTGCAGTTATATGAATATTTAAACATTTTTTGCCTTAAAAGTAAAATAGAATAAAACAATAATATAAATTACTTGTATTTCAGAAACTTAAGTAGCTCACAAAGTATTAAGCTATATAAGAATAACTCGTCTATTCTTTAGAATTTTTTTTTTTTTTTTTTTTTTGTAACAACAGAAGAATAGCTCTTTTTATGTTCGATTTAGAACTACATAAAAGAGCTATTGTGACTCAGACAAAAGGACTGGAATAGGGAAAGTTTCATTTTCATATTTTCAATGAAAATGTAAGCTGAAACCAGATGCCTGTCTTCTTAAAATAGAAAAGAGTTCTTTTCTAAAACATTTTAATGACTGATTTCACTTTTTTTTTTTTTGGAACGGATTTCACTTTTTTTTAGTAAAATATAAACGCATCTTTTCATTGCGGTAAATTATAATGCATGAAATAATTTTTCTGCTCAGTTTTTTAACTTAAAAATTTGTTCGCTTTTTTTTTCTTTCTAATTTTAATTTATTTTTGAATCTAAATGTTATTTATCACAAAATACATAAATTTTTATGATATCAATTCAATTTTTTTAGGAAACAATTACTGCTAATAATTTATCCGTTATTTGTTAAATCTTTCAAATATCTTAAAATTAAACATTATGCTAGAACCATATACTTGAAAAAAAAAAACTAAATGTTTTTATATTTTGATGTTTATTCTTTTTATTGTATGATTTTATTCTTTTTCATTCAAGGTAAAAATATTTTAATCTGCTTATAATAAACAAAAAAGATTTTTTTTTTTAATAAACGAACCATTTTCCACCAAGAAATTTTTCCTGAAATTGCATCTTTATATATATATATATATATAAATATATATAAAACAAATGCTGACTCATTAAAATGGAGTTCAGTAAAATTGCCAACAAATGAATCATCATCATCATAACTGGCTCGACAACCCTTTGTGGACCTTGGGCCTTCTTTAAAGGATCCAGCTAGGC